>CM010617.1:17377366-17468415 GCA_003430845.1 Xanthoceras sorbifolium | reverse complement strand
TTTTCGTAGGACGCAACGATGGCATTTAGCACGTGCCACAAGCCTTTAAACCCCTAGGTGACCCTAGTGGACGAGTTATAGTCTCGTGAGGGTTTACCAGCTACGATACCCACAAACGTCCTAAGCTAATCACAAACATAGCTACACATCAAATCAAGCATAAACGCACATGCAAAGGCATAAGAGTAGCACAATAATCAGAAATCTAAAATGCTGCCAATAAGTCTACACACCCTATCTCATACAGGAAACTGACATACAATGCATTGAATAATCGTGACATCTCCATTTCAATAAACTGCTGATATAATTCGCCTCGACTCTAGTCTCACCAGTTTTCACTCAATGACACTCAGAACCTAGGTAATCACACCTTCAATTGCATACGACTGGAATTTATGAGCAAATAATTTCAAAATGCGTCGTATGCATCACTATTTAGAAAGAACGCACAGATTTGACAAAGGATCTCATGAAAGATATCAAATGTTAAGAACAGAAAAATTCATACATATACATGTCAAATATTACAATTGAGTTTCCTAAAGGGATCAATAGGACTTTACATGGTTGTAATGGGGCTTGGGGAGATTGGCTCAAAAAGAACGAAATTCGGGCTCAACGCACTTGGAAACCTACTGAGAGATTTCATGAAAATTTCAATTTGCACAATTTCTCTCACGACCACCAAATTTATTCAACTTGCATTCCAAATCTTTTTCTCACATTTCTCCTTTAACCTCTTTTCAACCCCTTTTTCGACTTTTACTTTGTGCATTCCATTCTTTTTTTTAAAAAAAAATTTTTTTAAAATTTTTTAATTTTTTTTTATTTTAGCCAACTCTTTTTATTTTATTTTATTTTTATGTTGGCTAACTTCTTTTTCTGCATATTACCCGTATCCATATCATCTTTTCTACTCCACTCCTTCTTCCTCACTCAACACTTACATATTTTCCTTTTAATTGTCTCTAGTTTCCAAGCATCAAAGGTAATGTCTTACAATTTTGGCTAGGATTTTTGGACATGTAGGTCATACAATAAAAGGTTAATATGCGAGTGTTTGGCCGCGAATGGGATAGGGAGAATGCAATTACGGATAGGATATCAAGCTATTTAGGAATTCACATACACTGCCTGGATCATATCTCCAAAATCTACTCAATTGACATTCAAAACATATACACAAGATTTTCATAATACAGTTCATTAACATCCAATGCAAACCTATAGAGATTAATCTATCGACAATAAAGCTCAAGAAAGTGTATAAGAGTAGAAACGAAAAATTCCCTCAGAATAAATACGCAAAAATCTCAAAATCTCACTAAGGGTAGTCTCCACTATTAATCAGAGCTATTAATTGACAGCTATCACATATTACAATGCAGAGACTTCAGACCTGTATGCTTAGATGCAAAGATACTATCGGCATTATTCTAGCTAACAACTTTGCACACTCACATGAACTAAGCAAATACATATTATTATTCAATTATCTGCGAGGCATGCATATGATTCGCTATTCTACAGCAATAAAAACGAAAATACGAAAAAAAATCAAAAGTTGGTGTACGTGGCGTTGTTCAACCTAAGTCTTCCAAACACAGTGCGTATGAGGAAAGTTTAGGTTTCCAGCCTATATACACCAACAAAACAAACAACAAAACACTAAAGACAAACACACCCCCAAACTTAACTCAAACATTGTCCGTAATGTTTAAAATTCAAATAAAACGAAACAAAAGAGATAAGCATGAAAGAACTGTAGCAGTACAAAATCCAAATCTAAAACAATATCAGTTCAGTAAATAAAACAAACAGAAAAGTAAAACACAAATGACACAAAAACAAATCAAGCTGGTGGAGGTGGTGGTGGACTCGAAGCTCTCGAAAATCTGCGGATGTAGGACTGAACAGTAAAGCCTCTCCTCTGCAAGTCGGAAGAGACAGTCTGGAGGTACTGACTCATTTCATCAATAGCTGCATCCTGTCTGTCCATCCGCTGGTCAACATGCTGCTGGAGCTCCGTCATCCGATGATCCATATGCAGCCGCATATCCATCATCTGCCCCTGAATATCCTCTAAAGCACCTAAAACCTGACCCCACTGAGAACCCTCGGATGCTCCCTCAGATTGCCCCCGTGAACTGCCTGCTGCAGATCCTCTAGTGCCCCTGGTGGGTACTCTGGGAGCAGCCTGCTCGTCATCGCCACTGCCATGGTAGTCCTCAACCGCAGCCAATATGTCCTCCATATCATCATCTCCATCTGCAGGCTGACGCTCCTGCTCACCAAGTCGTGGCAGCCCTCGCCTCTTAGCCAAATCATTATAAGTTGCTCTGTTCAAATTTTGCAGAGGCGAGCGGAGGTACTGCTGCTCATCTGCAGCATACACATCTATGCCATGAGAAGTACAAATGTGCGTGATCAAGCACGGAAATGGCATCACACCTCGCAACCGACGGCCTGTATGGTATATCTCATCCCTAATCAATACCCCAACATCTAAAGCAATGCCGCTCCGGATACAGTGCACCAACCGGGCGGTTTCCATGATAAGAGTCGTGGGTTGCTGGACTGGCAGCAGTGAAAAGTCAGAGAATATCTACCAGAAAGCTGTATCTATATAAAGCTCATGATGCTTAATAGGGGCAGTGCCGTCCTGCCAAACTCGCGATCCTGACATCCGCAGACTCCCGGCTAAATCTGAGTTATGCTCTGAGAACAATGGAAGCTCGGGGTATCCAAGACGAAGGTCTGGCTGAGGAGTGGTGCCGAAATGAGCATTGATCACTTCTGGAGTGATCCTAATCTGTACTTCTCTGACTGGAACTGTGCCATAGTTCTGAAAGTACGGCGGATACATTGCGGCATAGAACTTAGGGACGATACTCTTATTAGCCCAGTTAGGCATCCGTATAAAATTACCCCAACCCTGCTGGTCAATATGGGCGGGGATAACAGATGTGGCCAGCTCCTCCAAAGTAATACCTCGCTCCAAGAGAAGGGTTCTCCCCTTCTGAGCTGCCAACCGACCGTCGAATTCCGGGTTCGGGTCACCCACATTCTTCGGCTTTTCTTTATTCTGAATTTTGGCCTTTTTAGACCCTTTTTGCTTTTGTTTACCTTTGCCCTTTGAAGAACAGGACGCAAACCGATCGGGATACTCTTCGTTAAACCGTTTCAACCTCGGCATTGCACCACAACCCACACAATTTCCACCAACTCAACAACAGTTAACACAAAAACGGCAACAAAATAACTTCACAACTTCACAACAATCCCAATAACTTCTATTGCAAAAACAATACTAACCAACTTCAACAACACTACAACAACTAATTAATCCCCAACACTTCAACAACCACTACCAATCACAAAAACACCATACAAATTCAAAAAAAATCTCAACACACCACAAACTTCAATCTATCCTAGGCACTAAATCCACTCAACAAAGTCCAAATTGCTTCTCTACAACTTAATTGAAATGAGAAGAATCGATTACCTTGCACCCAATGATCATGAGAGTTGAGAGGATTCGGAGTTGAGAGAGTTTGAAAACAAAAAAATTGTCGCGAGAACTGCTTGAGAGAATAAGGGCTGTCGCGCACGCTAGGGATTTAATCCCCAATTCCTCATTGCGACCGCTTCACCGTGACCACAGGTCGCGCTACGTGGTCGCGATGGCTGGTTTTGGCTTGAAACGCCACCGTTTGGATAAGTGATGGGTCAGCGCGAGGCGTCGCCGCGACCACATATCGCGTTGGTCTGCTCCCACTGACCATTGAACTGCTCTGACAGTGAGCACCGCAACCACAGGTCGCGACGAGAGATCGCGTTGCTCACTGTGAACTTTGGCAACTTTTCTTCAATGAGGCAGTGAGCAACGCGATTGCGTCACCGCGACCATAGGTCGCGACGCAGGTCGCGGTGCTCACTGTGATGAGCACAAAAAAACTCCCTCCTTAGTACCTGTCAACAAAAATTTACAAAAATAAAAAATCAGCAATAATTCAACAAAAAGGGAAAAAAAAAACATACAAAAATACAAACACAATTGACAAGAACACAAATTAAAAACTAAAAACTAAGCATCAAAACCAAAAACAATCAAATCAAAGTAGCTTAAACCAAATTCAAAACAATTCCAAAAATTTAAGAATAGCTTGGGTTGCCTCCCAAGAAGCGCTAGTTTATAGTCATAGCTCGACTGTATGCCCTGTCATTTGGAACTTAGCAACTCCACCGAGGTCTTGGGCGGAATGGCAACTCCCTCTATGTATAGCTTGAGGCGTTGGCCATTGACTTTGAACGTTTCTCCACTCGGGTTCTTGATATCCACAGCCCCATGTGGATATACTTTCACAATCTCGAATGGTCCGGACCATCGTGATTTCAACTTTTCTTGGAAGAGTCGCAGGCAAGAGTTAAATAGAAGAACTTTCTGCCCCACCTCCAACTCTCTTCGCACAATATGCTTGTCATGCCATCTTTTGGTGCGCTCTTTGTAGATTCGCGCGTTCTCGTACGCATCCAGCCGGAACTCCTCTAATTCATTTAGTTGCAGAAGACGCTTTTCACCTGCTAGCTGCATATCATAATTAAGCGCCTTGGTTGCCCAATAAGCCTTGTGCTGGAGCTCAACTGGCAGATGACATGATTTCCCATAAACCAACCTATAGGGAGACATCCCAATAGGGGTTTTAAAAGATGTCCGGTAAGCCCATAGTGCATCGTCTAGCCGGGCTGACCAATCTTTTCTAGAGCTAGTCACCGTTTTCTCTAGAATTTGTTTGATCTCCCTATTCGAAATTTCCACCTGCCCGCTTGTCTGAGGATGGTACGGTGTGGTGATGCGGTGAGTCACTCCATATCTTTTGAGTAGTGCTTCAAACTGCCGGTTGCAGAAGTGTGATCCTCCATCACTAATGACTGCCCGCGGTGTTCCAAACCTGCAAAAAATATTTTTCTTGAAAAACTTCAACACTACCTTTGCATCATTTGTCGGAGTGGCTATGGCTTCCACCCATTTGGAGACATAATCAGCCGCAACCAGAATATATTGATTGTTGAACGACATGGGAAATGGTCCCATGAAATCAACTCCCCACAAATCAAATAGCTCGACCTCAATGATGGGGTTTTGAGGCATTTGGTTTCGGCGGCTGATATTGCCTATCCTCTGACACCTATCACATGAATCAATGAAGTGGCGGGTGTCTTGAAATATTGAGGGCCAATAGAAGCCTGATTGAAGAACTTTTGCGGATATCTTTGAAGCACTGAAGTGCCCTCCACACTCCAAACTGTAACAATGCAGGAGGATATCTCTGATTTCCATTTCTGGCACACAACGCCTGATTATGCCATCTGAACAATACTTGAACAAGTATGGTTCCTCCCACATGTAGTATTTCACGTCGGCAAAGAACTTCCTCCGCTTATGATAGGTCAAGTCTGGTGGAATGATCTCGCTCACCAAGTAGTTTACAAAGTCAGCATACCATGGGGTCATAAGAGCCTGCAAAACAAAGAGTTGTTCATCAGGAAATGAATCATCGATAGGAATACTTACCTCCTCTTTGTTGCAGCTGCGTTCTAGTCGAGAAAGATGGTCTGCCACCAGGTTTTCTGTTCCCTTCTTGTCCTTGATCTCTAGGTCGAACTCTTGCAGGAGTAAGACCCATCAAATGAGTCTAGGCTTGGCATCCTTCTTTGACATGAGATACTTGATCGCAGAATGATCAATGTATACAATTACTTTGGCCCCCACCAAATATGACCTGAATTTTTCGAAAGCAAACACAATTGCCAATAGCTCTTTTTTTGTGGTTGCATAGTTGATTTGAGCATCTGTCAAAGTACGACTAGCATAATAGACAACATGAAGGCGTTTGTCTATTCTCTGACCCAATACTGCCCCCACTGCATAATCACTCGCATCGCACATTAATTTGAATGGTAACTCCCAATTAGGGGCGGTGATAATCGGTGCGGAAGTGAGCTCCTTTTTTAGCTTCTGGAATGCACTATGGCATTCTTCTGTGAACTCAAATGTTACCTCTTTTGACAATAGATTGCAGAGGGGCTTGATGATCTTAGAGAAGTCTTTAATGAACCTGGCAATAGAAACCGGCGTGTCCCAGAAAACTGCAGATTCCTCTTACTGAAGTGGGCGGTGGTAATTTTTCAATGACTTCAATTTTCGCCCTGTCCACCTCAATCCCTGTTGATGAGATTCTATGACCCAAGACAATGCCTTCCTTCACCATGAAGTGACATTTCTCCCAATTTAGTACTAGATTCGTCTCTTCACATCTTTTAAGGACTAAGGCCAAATTGGCCAAACACACATCAAAAGACAAACCAAATACAGAAAAATCATCCATGAATATTTCAATGGAACGCTCGACCATATCGGAAAAGATAGCCATCATACATCGCTGAAAGGTCGCTGGGGCATTATAAAGGCCAAACGGCATTCTTCTGTAGGCGAAAGTACCATAAGAGCAGGTGAAGGTTATCTTCTCTTGATCTTCAGGTGCAATAGGTATCTGATTGTATCCTGAGTAGCCATTTAGGAAACAATAGTACGCGTGCCCTGCCGGTCTCTCTAACATTTGATCAATAAAAGGAAGCGGAAAGTGATCTTTTCTTGTAGCAGTGTTTAGCTTCCTGTAATCAATGCACACTCTCCAACCTGTGACTGTTCTGGTGGGGATCAATTCATTGTTTTCATTTCTCACTACCGTGATCCCCCCTTTCTTTGGCACCACTTGCACCGGACTCACCCATAAACTATCTGAGATGGGGTATATGATTCCAACATCTAGCAATTTAAGAATCTCTGCTCTGACTACCTCTTTCATAATTGGATTCAGCCTGCGTTGATGTTCTATTAAAGTCTTGAAATTATCCTCCATCAAGATCTTGTGCATGCACATGGTAGGGCTGATTTCCTTTATGTCAGAGATAGTCCACCCCAATGCGGACTTGTGCTGCCGCAGCACTCCCAGAAGTTTCTCCTCCTCTGTTTCATTTAAGGTAGCTGAAATTATTACTGGGAGGGAGTTAGATTCCCCTAAATAAGCGTACCTCAAATGCTTAGGTAACTGCTTCAATTCGAGTTGAGGAGGCTTCTCGATTGAAGGTAGTATTTTTGGCTTCCCATGGCCTAAGTCTTCAAAATATCTTCTGCACCCGTATGGCATAGGGGGTGCTGAATCAAGACGGAAAGCATACTCAGCTATGCTATCATTTTCTTCTTCTTTTGTCTCTCCATAAGCCAAACAAGCTTTCAATGACTCTTCAGGATTGCTCTTCTCAAAGGCTTCTTCAACTAAAGAGTCTACTGCATCAACTCTAAGGCAAGTGTTTGCAGTAGTTGTAAATTTTGTGGCCTTGAACACGTTGAAGACTGCCTTTTCATCACCCATGCGCAGTGTCAACTTCCCTTGCTGTACATCTATTAGTGCTCCCCCGGTTGCCAAGAATGGTCTCCCCAATATGAGAGGAATATCAACATCTTCCTCCATCTCTAGAACAATGAAATCCACAGGGAAGTAGAATTTGTCCACCTTGACTAGCACATCTTCTATCACTCCATAGGGATATTTGACAGAACGGTCTGCCAATTGGAGTATTACACTTGTTGGCTTCACTTCCCCCAAGCCTAGTTTCCTTAAAACAGAAAAAGGCATCAAATTAATGCTAGCACCTAGATCGCACAAAGCTTTAACAAATTCAGAACTCCCAATAGTGCAAGGAATAGTAAAACTCCCTAGATCTTTTAATTTCTAAGGTAATTTGTTCTGAATAATGGCACTGCATTCCTCAGTCAAGGCGACGGTTTCATGATCTTCAAGCCGTCTTTTCTTTGATAGAATTTCTTTCAAGAACTTCACATATGATAGCATCTGAGCTAAAGCCTCTGCAAAAGGAATGTTAATATGAAGTTTCTTAAAAATTTCAAGGAATTTAGTAAAATTCTTATCTTCTTTGTGCTTCTGTAGCCTTTGCGGAAAAGGTACAAGTGGCACATATGCCTTGACTACTTGGACAGGCGGAAGTGGTTCATCACTCTTTTCATTGTGACGAACTGGTGGTGTGGAAGGTGATTCAATGCTTGTTTCATTTGCTTCAGCTTCTTGTTGAGAGTAGTTGCTTCCTACAATATTTTCTATTTCTTTTCCACTCCTCAAAGTGATTGCTTTACAATGCTCCTTGGGATTGACATCCGTGTTGCTAGGTAGTGTGCCATGAGCTCTGTTTTATGTATCTCTAGCTATCTGGCCAATCTGCACCTCAAGCTTTTGAATAGCGGCTTGATTTTGCTGCGCCACATGGTCAATCTTCCCATCCATCTTTTTCATTGCTGCATCTTGTCCATCCATCCTAGAATCAATTTTTGACATGAATTTAACCAGCATGTCTTCTAGGGCTGGTTTCCTCTCTTGCTGATTTGTTCCTTGGCTCGGATGAACATTGCCTTGATTCTGAAAACCAGGTGGTCCAGGCTTCGCATTGCTATTCTGCTGATTATCTCTCCATGAGAAATTTGGGTGATTTCTCCATCCAGGATTGTAAGTGCTTGAGTATGGGTTGTTGTATGGCTTGCTGAAGTTTTGCACATATTGTACCTGTTCAGCACCGCTGGTACCTACAAAAGAAGAATAACCCATTGTGCACTCGGCATTACCATGTTGTTCTCCACAGTTGTCATATCCAGGAGTTGCTGACTGTATGGAATTTACATTCCATTGGTTGATTTGGCTCGATAAAGAAGCAACTTGTGCTTTGAGTGATGTGATTTCGTCAACCTCATAAGTTGTAGCTGACCCAACTACTTTCTTGTGACATGCTCTCTCATATGCCCACATATAGCTATTTGTGGACATTTCCTCAATTAACTGATGAGCTACGTCAGCTGGCTTGCTCATTAAAGCACCTTGAGCGGATGCATCTAGCATGCTTCGGTTTTGTAGTGTGAGCCCATTGTAGAATGTCTGCACTACAAGCCAATCGGGTAAGCCGTGATGCGGACACTTTCTCAAAGTATCTTTGTATCTCTCCCAGGCTTCATATAACGATTCCATCTCCATTTGGGCGAATAGAGCGATATCGTTTCTAAGCTTTGCAGTTTTCCCTGGTGGAAAATACTTGGCAAGGAAAGCTTGAGCTAGGCCTTCCCATATAGTGAAAGTGTTCGGTGGCAATGAATTCAACCATAATTTAGCTCTGTCCCTTAATGAAAAGGGAAATATCCACAGCCGAATTGCATCGTCAGACACCCCATTTTGCTTGAAGGTGTCGCATATTTCCAGAAATTGCTCCAGGTGGCTATTTGGGTCATCAATTGGCATACCCCCAAATTGAACAGTATTTTGTATCATTTGGATGATTGCAGGCATGATTTCAAAGTTGTTAGCTACAACTGGAGGTCGTCGAATGCTCGACTGATTTCCTACCATGGTAGGAATGGCATAATCTCGCAATGCCTTGGCAATTTCTGGAGGTGCTTGTTGCTGCTCATTTTGCTGCTGTTGATGGTCTTCCATTGTAGCTTGTTGTCGTGCTTGCCTCACTCTTTGAATAAGTGTTCGCTCTATTTCAGGGTCAAGGGCTTCGAGAGATTCTAAACTACTACTACGTCTTGCTTGTCTCATACACAAATGAAAATTCCTGCACACAAAAAGAATCACACAAGTAAGAAAACAAAAGTAAAAAGAATTTGAAGAAAATAAAGAAAATTTCCAGATTAGTACTAGACTAAGTCGGTATCAATATCAATTATGACTAAACCGTTCCCCGGCAACGGCGCTAAAAACTTGACACACCTTTTCTGTACCCGCAAGTATACGGGGTCGGCTCAAGTAATATAGATTTGTGAAGTCCGAATATCGTTCTCACGAGGACGTTTAGATATTGAGTACTGAAATTAACCAAGCTTAATACTATCTAGATGATCAATTCAATGGTTGTAATTTGTGATTTATATTCTAAATGAATAAGAAACTTGAAATTAAAATATCTTTTTATCAATGGAGATAGGAACTAGGGAATCCGATTTCACTTACTAATCCTAATGATATGAGATAATCATGTATGAATGTCCAAGTTGATGATTGATGATCATGTTAACAAATTATCCGAAATCCTCTCTCAAGGCAAATCAAATCTATTCAACACATACTAACACCCTATCTCTCGATGAATGTTAAATATACGAGAATGCATTAAACATGGAAACATATAAGATCAAATAACCTACACCAATATATCTCTATTTGGTTCCTAGGTCATTGTGTCAATTTATCGAACACGTGGTGGGCGTCTCCTTTCGGTACTTAATCCACCACAACAAGATATCGAATATTGGTGATCAATCAATATACAATCAATTAAACATTAAATCAACACTCAATCATATAACTCAAATCATCCAAACATTCATTAATCTCAATCAAAAGTCATAGCAAGTTCCATCATCATCCCTAGTGTAATAAATTAGTTCATCACTAGAAAATAAAAATACATAATATTATAAATCAAGAACAACATGAATAATACAAGATTAAAGGAAATATTGTGATAGAAAAACTCAATGAGGCTTGACTCTCGTCGAAACCGAATCGGTAAAGCTTTTCCGTGCATGAATCCGAATCCTAAGAGCGATTGAAGTCGTCCGGAGAATCAATCCAATGGCTAGCTTCATAGACCCTCTTCTCTCTTCTTCTTCCTCCTTCTCTCTCTCTTTCTTGTCTTGTTCTGAAAATTCTCGAGATCCCCTTTCTCTTTCCTCACTTTCTATTAATAGAAGCACTTAGGGTTGCTGGAAATTCCTCGCCGCGATCACCACCGTGACCTGTGGTCGCGCTAGCTTGGTCGCCATGCTCTCTAGATTGGCTTGAACTACTACACCGCGAGCTGCACCGCGAGCTAAGGTTGTGCTGGCCAGGTCGCGATGCTCACTGCCAAGGCCTCATCATTCAGCACGATCCCATCACCGCGACCGTTGGCTGGTCGCCATGCTCTCTGCCAAGAACCTCACTCTCACCGCAACCACCTCATCGTGACCTGTGGTCGCGGTGAGCAGTCGCGCTGCTCACTGCCAGGATCCACATTCACAGTGCGACCATAGGTCGCGATGGCTAGGTCGCGATGCTCCCTGCCAGAAAATCACGGTTTTGGACCGAGAATTCCAATCTTCGCGCGATTCCGAGAGAAACACCTAAAACCTACAAACACTTAACAAACATATCAAAAGCACCAAAAATACTCAAGAATACAATTAAAAGATACGGTTTAAGGGTCGTAATTATATGAAAATAAATGACCGATCAGCAAGTTGTAATTATTAAACAAATATATCAATATATATATATATATATATATATGTGTGTGTGTGTGTGTGTGTATGTGTGTGTGTGTGTTACAAATCAAGAAATTGAAGAAGAAAAAAAAATGAAAAGAAAAAAAAATAAAAGTTTCCTACTCAGATTTCTAGTTAAAAGAAACGGCTTAACTTCACGGAAGCCTTTCAGTGAGGCAAGCCTCGACTGAGAAGCTCCCGTGGAGTGCCGGCAAGCTACCTAATGGGAGATAGTATGTTAGGGGCCTGTCATTCGCCCTTTGAGCAATTGCCACGCTTAAACCGCAAGAAGCTGCCTTCCCATTTGAGGTATGCAGGATTGGGAGAATTGTCTTCTCTTCCAGTCATTTGGTTAGGATAGTGCGGTAAGTTGATGAAAAGATATCAATTATGAGGCAGGTGGGCGAAAGCAAGAAGATCAACCAGGTAAATATGTATTTTATTTTTATTTTTATTTTATTTTTTATTTATTTTTTTAATTTTGTTTATTTGTTTAAATTTTAAATTGTAGTATTTGGTAACCCTTGTCCATGAGCTTATTTGAAGTGTTGTGCCTTATGTTGGAAATTTTTAAAGTTCGTGGGAAGTGATTGGATGTGAATATTTTTGAAGTGTTTGAACATTGTTTGATTTTTGTGTTTTTTTATTTTTTTTTTACTTTTTTTTTTACTTATGTGATTGAATTTTATTATTTAGTTTGATAGTTTTTAGTTTTTGTTTCCTTGTTTAGCACAATTTTTTTTTTCTCGAACATAAGATTTTAAAACATTGGAGACAATATTTATCTTAAGTTTGGGGGTGGTTTTTGGTTGTTTTCATTTATTTATTTATTTATTTTTGTCTTGTGTTTTGATAGTGTTTAGTGTTTAATGTGTAGTGTTTTTGTTGTGTTTAGTTGACGTATATCAGCTGGAAACCTAGATTTTCCTTATACGCATTAAGCGTTTGGAAGACTTAGGTATAACAACGCCATGTACGTCTAGTCCGTGTTTAGTGTGTTTAGTCAGTATTTAGTGTGTCTAGTTTAGACTCTGAACATTTTTGAACCTTTATTTTTGTCATGTGTGCACTTTATGTTGAAACATAATTGTTAGCTTTTTCAATGAGTTTTAATTTGTTTGAGACCACTTAGATTTTTTTTGTACCATGTTTTGCACCGCATTGTGTTACACTTTTGTTTATCTTTTTGTAAAAACATATCATGTTCGATCGACTATGATAAATAGTGGAGACTTACCCAGTGAATTTTTGAGCTTATACTTTGTTACTTGAGAGGGTATTTTTGTTTCTACTCTTTACATACTTATCTTCAATTTTGATTGATTAGTTTGATTTCATTTAGGTTTTGCATTGAACATTTTTTAACAGCATCAAAGATATCATATGTTTACCTTATGTTGAGCTGGTTTTCCCCTTTAGAAGTGATGTAGGCTATGCATGTTGAGCCACTAAAAAGCCAAAAGTTCATCATACCCTTGTGTGTGCTCCAATACCATTTTGAAGCCAAACACTTAGAAACTTTTTCTTTCATCACCTACATAAATCCAAAACCAAACTCTGTGTATGAAATAGCCTTATGTTTTTTAGCTTGGATCATTTTAAGATGATAAGAAAAGAAAATAATTACATGGGTGAATTTCACAAGAAATATATCAAGGTAAATGTTACTATTGTTGTGATTGTTAAAAAAAAAAAGGAAAAGAAAAAGAAAAGAATAAACGAAAGGAATCATGCAAAGCATTGTGACATAAGAAATGAAAAATAAAAGAGAATGGTCAATGTATTGAAAATGATAAGTGATCTCTTAATGTGATCAAGCTCTTAGCACTCCTTTTTTCCTTTTCTTTCTTAACTCATCACCCAATAGCCCCATTACAACCTTTATTAAAATCTGCTGATCTTTTGATAAGTCTAGCTTTAATATAAAAGTTTTCATATTGATATCTTGTTCATAATGTTTGATTCCTTCAATAAGATGTATTTACGACAAAACAGCATTTTTCAAATTGATTTTCACATGCGATGTATATTCGTACTTTTTTAAGCATAAATTCCTTCCGCATGTGTTTGATGAGTATGTTGCCTAGGTTCTGAGCAATTTTCTAGAGAATTATCCTGAGAGGTTTAGAGTCGAGGCAAATTCTATCCTGATTATTTGAACACAATTATTTGCTTTTTAAGATTCTTATAGTGTTAGCATGTGTGTGGCAAGTGGTGCAAAAATATGAGAGTGGATGTTTTCCAATTTTACTTATTGTTTTTACTAATTTTTATCTTAATAGATTGTGTTTCATTCGGCAAATTAATTGTTCTTTAATATTTAGAGATGCGTTTGTGGATATCGTTGCTGGTAAACCCTCACGAGACTATAACTCATCCACTATGGACACCTAGGGGTTTAAAGGCTTGTGACACATGCTAAGTGCCATCATGTTTCTTACGAAAGTGGTTTAGGCTATTTGTCCGTTTTTATTTATTTCCTGTTTTAGTTTTCTTTTTTTGTTTTTATTTGCATTTTGTTTTGTTCCGATTTTGCTCGAGGACGAGTAAAAGTTAGGTTTGTGGGTATTTGTTGACTTCATTTCTTGATCAAAAATGGCCCTTCATCTTTACCTATCTTTACCTACTTTTGTTCCTTTCCCGGGTAATTATCGGTTGGTTTTTTTATGTTTTCTTGATTGTGCAGATTTTCAAGTCCATTCGGAGATTTCGGATGTTTTTAGGCAAAAATGTACAGAGAGGCTCGCTACTTATGTAACATCCCGGATTTCGGGTAATAAATTTTTGATATATATGAAATATGTGAAAATAAAATTTTACTATTTGAGGGGGTGGACCGGATTGAATAGTGAAAATTGAAAAATTGAAAAACTGAACCAGAGAGCATCGCGACCTGGTCACCGCGACCACAGGTCGCGATGGCTCGCTCGCGGTGAAAAACGCAAAATCTGGCAGTGAGTGCCGCGACCAGTCACCGCGACCACAGGTCGCGATGGCTTGCTCGCGATGAAAATGGCAAAACCTGGCAGTGAGCAACGCGACCAGCCACCGCGACCACAGGTCGCGATGGACTGCTCGCGATGAAAGTGTCAAAAACGGGCAGAGAGCAGCGCGACCACTCGCGCGACCAAGCCGCGCTCGCGATGAAGGCGGTGCGCGCACTCCAGTGAGCATCGCGACCTGGTGCCGCGACCACAGGTCGCGACGGCGGTCGCGGTAGCGAAAAAAATATAAAAAAAAAAGTGGCTTCTCGAGGAAGCCAGAAATGATCACAGAGCAGAGAGAGAAAAGAGCGAGAAAAAGAAAGAAGAAGAAGAAGAAGAAGAAGAAGAAGGAGAAGAAGAAGAGGAAAGAAAGAGAAAAGAGAGAAAGTAAGTGTAGGAGAAAGGAAAAGGAAAGACGAAATTGTAGAACCGCGATTCTCGAACGAAAAGACGGTACCGAGGTAGGTGTACGTTTGTTTTCGCAATCGTTATGAAAAGTATTTAGTTATCGTTTTCATTCCGTTTTCGTTTGTGTTTTCGTTTTCGATTTCGTTTCGTTTTGTTTTCGTTTACGTTTTCGATTCTTCGTTTTCGATTATTCGTATGAAAAATGTTTATTTTCTGTGTAAAAATTGATGATTGGTAGATTTATGGTTAATTTCGAACCGCTTTTATGATAGATCATATTTCGAATGTATTTTCGAACATTTCGATTTTGTTAAAAATACATGATTTATACTTTTGTCTGCTTATTGTTGATATTCATGAAAAAAACTATTGTGCAAAATATATATTCATTGAGTACTAATTGTGACAAATTGTTTATTGTGCCGGCCCTAGGATACCTAGACATAGATATGGATATAGGAGGTTGGTATACCAGCTGGGTTTTACCTAGCAGTACTGCGCCGTTATTATTGTGTGATTGTTGTTGCGGGGCAATCTCGGACAATCACACCGATTTTAGTGATCGTTGTTGCGGGGCAATCTCGGACGATCACAATGATACTAGCGATTGTTGTTGCGGGGCAATCTCGGACAATCGCGATGATATTAGTGATTGTTGTTGCGGGGCAATCTCGGACAATCACGTGATATCAGTGACTGTTGTTGCGGGGCAACCCCGGACGTCACATTGACCCATATTCCAGTCCTAGAATGTTTAGTATTCTAGTGGGCCAGAATTGATTGAAATTGAAAAGTGAACCGAATGATTTTATTGATAGACATGGAATTGTTTAATGCTTTGATTTTCGAAATTTAATTGTTTTGAAATGCAATAGAAATGGAATTGTTTTGAAATATATATATTGTGATTTATATACATTTAGATTATGATTTATTTAATTGAGTTTGTTTTTAGTACACCCACTAAGCTTTATGCTTAGCGCGTTAGTTTGTTTCTAACGCGTAGGTACCAGGAATCCAGAGGAGGCTAAAGATTGAAGGAAGAGCAAGTTGCAGACCGAGTCACAGGGATTGTACAGTTGGGTAGCTATATTTATGTTATGTGTATATATATTTTGAAAGCATGCATATACAGGAAATTTGTAAATACGTTTTGTAAAATGTTTTGTAATTAATTAGTTTATGATTTATGTCTTTTATTATTTAAATGTAAATAGTAAAGTCTGATTTGTTTTATTTTATAAATTATGATAAAATATTTTGATAAGTCGCACTAAACGGCAGAGTGCGCAATTGTTTGAAATTGATATTGAAGTGTTATTGAAATTGAGAATTGTTTTTTAATTGAATTGTGTTAAAACAGGTTTGGAAAGTCCGAAAAACAAACGGCACTCTGCCGAATTTTCGTAAAAAGTTTAAAATAGTTTTATGGGCTCACACTGATTTTAAAAAAAAAAAAAATGAAGTTTTGAAAAGTTTTGAAAGTCCGAGTAGCGCGCCCCGGGTCGGTCCGGCCGGATCGGGTCGGGGGGTGCTACAACTTAAGCCGCGACTTGGCTCGCCACTTGAGCAAGTCGCAGCTGTGCAATTGAGCAACCCAGGCCGAGGCTGCCGCGACTTGGCCAAGTCGCGGGGTTATAATGCCAAAAAAGGACCGAGGCTGTTGCGACTTGGGCAAGTCGCAACAGCGTAATTCAGATTCTTGGCCTAGACTATTGCAACTTTAGGCGCGACTTGGCCAAATCACGGGCGGGTTTTTAATGCCCTAGTTCGAGCTGTTATAAAAGGAAGAACGTGAAAAACAAAGGGGAGTCAGCTGGGACTTAGAAAACTCGACCAAGAGAGAAAAGGAGAGAGCAAAGGGAGAGAATAAGATCATCTTGAAGACAAGAAGGTGCGGATTTGATCCTTGAGTCATCTTCTCAACATTAAGCTTGGATTTGGGAGAAAGTGAATGCTAGAAGAAATCAAAATTGGAAGAGGACGAGAGTTCATACGTTCTAGGAGTTTTTCTATCCCTTTCTTTCTGCGATTTTCATTCTTGTATTTCTCTTTTATCATTGTTAAATATGTTTAGTTGTAATTTCTTGATTATGACTTAAACTTGTAAGTTAGGGTTTTGATGAATCCTTTTCCTTGATAGTTGAATGAATTGATAGTTTGATTTATTGTGATTGATTATTATTTGGTTGAGTGGTATTATTGCTGTTAATGCTTCTAAATGTAATGGCCTACATTTATTTGATTTTATGGTTGTGTGTTATGAACCAAGAGGTGACGCACACAACATGCTCGATGTAATGTCCACCATAAGTAGAATTAGATAAAGATATGCTAATGTATTTGTGTGATCATTACATGTGTTTATGATGTTTAATAAATTGTTATGCATGCGATAATCATCGAGAGATAGATATTGATGTGTAATAATAACTTCGGCATAATTCGAGAGGATATGTTGGTTAAATTAGATAAACACGATCATCAACAATGATAATTAAATCGCAATAATGTGCTTTCATGAAACTCAATTGGATGGATTAGGTGAATTCAAATATCCTAGCTAATCTTTCATATTGGTCGTTTGCATTGTTTTTATGTTTATGTTATTTACATCGTTAATTCTCTTCTTATAAACATTCTGGTTTTCTAAATAGATATAGGCTTAGTTAATTTTAATACTCAACACCTAAATAGCCTTGTGGAGATGATAATGTACTCATTCTTTATTACTTGTGCCGACCCCGTATACTTGGGGTATAAAAAGGCGTAACGGTATCTACCGTGGCTTCCGTTCTGCATTTAGCACCGGAGGGCGTATTCTTGACCCATTTAAGAGTTCCTTCACTCTAAAGATGGTGGAGATACTAATTTCTTTGCAAAATTGGGTGCGGGCTCGTAATATCTCTTTAGACAATACACCTTCCACAGATGAAATGGAGTTTTATGAAGCACTTGAAACAGGTAAATTATTAATTTGTTTTCATATAATAATGTTAAATGTTTCAATTTTATTTTCTTTACTATTATATTGTTCTTCTATTATATAGAGATTGGAATGAATAATTTATCTCCGAATAAGTAGGGAATGGCCATTGGAACCGAACTGGCGGTTCCGGTTCCAATTTTTCTCCAACCGGAACCGGGACCGAAGAGGTCCCGGTCTCGGTTCCGGTTGGAACTGGGGGGGGAACTGACGGTTTTGGTTCCTCCTCGATTTTTTTGAAACTGGCGGTTCAACCGCCAGTTTTAAACCGGCCGGAACCGATAAAAATAAAAAAAAAATTAAAAATTAAAAATTAAAAATAAATTAATAAAAAAATTAAATATATAAATAACGGTAAAATTGAAATAAAATTATGATAATATCATAAAACTATAAAATTAAATAAATAAATAAACAATTAGGGCTTGCACTTAATTTTACCTCAATTAAGCTGCCTACGTATCCTCTAGGAGGAATCAAAGCCCACGTAGTTCTTTTACCTGTTATGTTTCGGATGTGATCAATCGTCGCTTGTTCCTTCGGTTGCCATTGTATCCTCGTTGGTATCGAAGAAGTCATTGTCGTCAGACACCAGATCCAATTCCTGCTGCCGGTATGTGGCAGTGGTCCAGTCGTCAACACACACCTGGATCTGTATTGAGTCAAGACTGAGCAATGCTCGTCTCTCGTCCAAAACATTGCCACCTGCACTAAATTCCTGTTCGACGGCGACGGTCGAGACAGGGGTTCCAAAAATTTGTTTGCAATGATAGCCAAAATTGGAAAGTTAGTTTCGTGCTCCCTCCACCACTGTAGTACGTTAAAGTCTGGGGTGTCCAAAAACTCAAAGGAGGTGTTTATGTAAACATCAACTTCTGAAACATAGGTTGATGAAGACGAACTCCCCGACGTCCTTGGTTTTTTGGTAAACACGCTTGCCCCTAACTTCCTTAATGTGGAGGGAAAGCGCAAATGGCTAGTACTACCGCTTCCGCTTGGTTCCGGTTGTTGAACAATAATGTTCAGCGAGGGACCGTAAATAGAACGATATTCGTCATACATTGAATAAAATAAATTCCTAACATTATGATATAAACCACTAATATCTATATCCGTTATCCCTAGAGATTGGTAATAAAGTGTAAAAAATTCATATAAACTATTTAATTTATTCCTAGGATCAAAAACTTATGCAATAGTATAAATTACAGGAATGTCCCTATAATAGTTTATCTATCTTTCTCGCATTGCATAAACACACGGAACTAATTCATTTATTTGTGCACATTCATTAAGTGCACCTACAATATTAAGGGCTTCAAATAAAAATAAATGTGAAGTTGGATAATATATATCGGATAAAGAATGTGTTGCATCATAAAAAACTTTTAAAAGCATGCAAATTTTTGTACAAACATCCCAATGATGTTCATATAAATTAATGCTATTAACATTATGCTGCATAAATCTAACTAATAATTCTCTATACTCGTAGCTTTCACAAAGCCACTTATATGTGGAGTTCCAACAAGTTGGAACATCATGGGAAAACCTAATTGGATGTTTCCCGTTAGCTTTACAATACCTAGCCCATTGTTTCATAGTGTTAGGATGTTTCCACAAATAGTATAGAGCATCCTTAATTGGTGTAATCAACTCATGTAGTGTTTGCAAGCCATGTTGTACACATATATTTAAAACATGGCAAACACATCTTTGATGAAAAAATCTGCCGCCAAAATAGGGTTAACACAATTGAATTAATTGTAGAACGGCGGCAGTATTATTTGCAGCATTATCAAAACCAATTGTAAAAATTTTACTCTCAATACAATATTCTTCAAAAATAATTTTCATTAATTTATAAATATTGTCAGCAGTATGGGTGTCGTCAAAAACTCTAAATGCCAATATTCATTTTTGCAAATCCTATGATTGGTCAATGAAATAGTAAGTGAGTCCTAAGTATGAATGTTTTTGCCAATGATCACTCCAGATATCGGCACAAACAGACACACGACCCATATAATTTTGAAAATACTTTACTGGAGCTTTTTTTCTTTTTTATAAATATCACACATAGTACGTTTTAATGTGGTCCTAGGTACTCTACATGCAGAGGAATTTAAAGCATTATGACCATATTTTAAAAAACCAGTTTTTTCCCCAAAACTAAAGGGGAGATGTTCGGTCACTACCATTCTTGCTAATTGGTCCCTATTATTTTGATCAGTATATTTAAATAAAGGATGGTTAGGGGATGTGTACCTTGCAATTTGGTGTTGTCCTCGCTGATGATGAGCTTCGGCTGGATGCTTGCTGTTGATATGCTTCCAATACGTCCCGTACCCTCCGGATTTGTTCCATTTAAAATCTTTGGAACAATAGTTGCAAACCACTATAACTAACCCATCATTCTCCACACTCTTCATATGAACTTTAAAAAGTTCAAATTTGTACTTTGACAAATCTAGCTACGCCTGCGGCATTTGTACAGTTTCACTTGGGGTTGGAAAGGTTGGAGCAGAGGGACCACCGCCAGAAGAGGGATGAGAATAATCAGGATTAAAATTAAAAGGAGTTTCATTACCAAAAATTACCTCCTCAAATTATCTTTGTTACAGGTATTCAGCAAAATTTAGATCGTTGTTGTATTCTGGGAAAGGGCGACTTTGCACTTCTTGAACATTTAAATCCGGTACCTGCTCATTTTGCTCAATGTTTCTATTGGAAACAGACCTTCTGGAATTGGAAACAGATTTTCGACCTCCGGAAACAGATTTTCGACCTCCAGAAATAGATGGTCTTGAGGGTGATGCCATTATAAATTTATAAAATAAAGTGTTTAAACAAATAATGAAAACAATTGCAGTAGTGAAAAATAATAGAAAGATTGAGAGAATGAGAGAATTATAAAAAGATTGAGAGAATTAGAGATGAGAGAAATATTGAGAGAATGAGAGAATTTGTGTGAATGAATTGGAGAATTGATAGCGTTTATATAGTTTTTTGGATTGGAAAAAAATTAATATTTTTAAAAATTTAGGGGATTAAATTGTAATTTTTTAGGGGACCTTTTGGTAATTTTTCAAGAAGGAGCCGTTGTTCAACGGCTCCTTCTCAATGTTCTGATTGCTGCCAACTGCCAGCTGGCAGCAAATGTGGCCAACGGCTAAAATTTTAAAAAATTTTAAAATTTTTTTAAAAAAAAAAAAAACTGGGAACCGAACCGGAACTGCACGAACCTGTGGTTCCGATTTTTTTTAAGGACAACCGAAACCGAGAGCGGCTGTCCCGGTTCCGGAACCGGTTTTAAACCGGAAACTAAGGTTCCGGTTCAAAACCGCCGGTTCGGTTCGAACCGAACCGGGGCCATGTCTACGAATAAGGTTGTAGATTGATATCATATTTTATTAGTGATTTGACATTCACGAAGGTAATTACTTTTCTTAGAAACTTTTACATTACATATAGTAAACTTCACGTGATTCATTTTTTTGTTTATTTTTTGTTGTTAATAGAAAATGATGCTTAGACAATAGCGAATGAAAAATTATCAAATTTATGTATTTTTGTAGCTTTCATTTATTTATTTATTTTATGAATATAAAAATTCAAGTTATATGTACTTATTTTGTATTTATGTATTTTTGTAGCTTTCATTTATTTATTTATTTTATGAATATAAAAATTCAAGTTATATGTACTTATTTTGTGTTATGTTTTTATTCTTATGAATAAGAGACTTCAAGTTATATGTACTTATTTTGTGTTATGTTTTCATTCTTATGAATATAGGACTTCAAGTTATGTTTAATTATGTAATGCTAGGATTGATATTTGATATAATATTTGTATTTCAAGTTTTCAACTACTATATTATGTTATGAGAGTTTAAATTATGTGATTATGTAAAATTATGATTCATATTTGATGTAGTATTTGAGATTTGATGTAATATTTGTATTTTAACATAAATTGTATGACTTTGTATTTATATTTATATTTTAAAGTGAACCCGATCAACCCGACCAATTCAAACTGATCAATATTGGGTTGGGTTGGGTTGGGTTGAAATTTATATTGGACTAGGTTGGGTTGGATTTTTTCCACACTGATTTTTATTGGGTTGGGTTGTCCAACCCAACCCAACAAACACCCACTCTTAGGTCTCACCCTTCTCTCTTCCTTTTGCTTCTTTTCTTCTTATTTTTTTTTTTTAAATCTCCACGGTCCATCTCTATCTTAGTTTTTTTTAAAAAAAAAAATTTAAAAAAATAAACCTCCACCATCCATCTCATCTGAAATCTTAACTATATTTTTTTAAAAATAAGATATTTTAAAAATAAGACATAATGACCAAAATACCCTTAACATTGTTGACTTTAACTAACATTGACCAACGTTGACTAGCGACATGAGGGCCTACAGTCAATTTTTCTAAAAGTTGATTCTGCCTGTAATAAGGAATACCTCAGGTAGGTGGACTGTAATTTGTCCTAAAATTTTTATATTTTTAATGGTCAACTGTCTTTTTTTACGGTCAATACTAACGGCAAGGGGGTCTGCAATCAATTTCCCAAAAAGTTGATTCCGTCTATAATTAGGAATACCTCAGGCTTGGTGAGTTATAATTTGTCCTAAAAAATGAAGAGTAAATTTTATATAAATAATTAAATTAAAATTTTAAAAACAAAATAAACTATTAAAGTAATAAAAAAATTTAAAAAATATCAACAGAAGGTATTATTATTTTTTAAAATTGTTAGTTTTTAACAATTATTTTTAGGGATATTATTATTTGTCCCCCTGAGGTTTAAAAATACATCGTTTTACCCCCTACTTTTAAAATATTCACCATTTTTCCACTATCTTAAAATATTCACCATTTTCCACCCCGCTTTTTTAAATATTCATTATTTCTCCCCTGCCATTAAAAAAAAAAACTAATTTAACCATTAACTCTCAAGAACAAAATTGTAATTAACTATTAATTTAATAAGGAATATTATTATTTACCCATGAGGTTTGAAAAAAATATTATTTTACCCATAAGTTTAAAATATTCCTTATTTTTCCCCTAAAATTAAAAAAATAAAATATATGCACCAATATGTGTGTGTGTGTGTGTTTGTGAACAGTGGCTATAACCTTGATGAAAACTATAAATAACTATCATCCCATTAAAATATTTAAATTTATAAATAAAAATAAAAATTTTAAAATGCCTCAAATTAAAAAAAAATCTGAAAATATAAAAAATAAATATCTCTATCTTCTTCTTCATTATAAGAAAAAAAAAAGTAATAAACAAACAAGGGGGAATTGCAATAACTCCCGTTCATATAGGCATAATTGCATAAAAATTTGAAAATATATGATAATAGCAATAACTCCCCTTTGACTAGTTGACTAACGATGGTCAACCGTTGACCACAGTTAGTGTAATACACCCTCCCGATAGATTGTATTGTACACGTACAAATATTGTAATATATTCTTTCAGAATTTACTGTACATTACACACGTAAATAAATGAGCATTTATTATGAGTAAATCGAATGTTTAAAGTATTAAGGGTATCAGAGACTTAGAAAATATCTGGAATGGTTTCAGATGGTTATTAAGGTTCCATAAAGTATATAAGAAAATTCAATTATAAGTTTTGAAGAACTAGTAAAGATTTCTATAAATTGGAGTATGACGAATAATTATTGGAAGTCAAAATATATTTTTACGATATGAGATTGTGATTTAATTAATTGATGGAAAAGTAAATTGAAATGGATTTTTGTGGAAAAGAATTAGTGGATTGTTATGGATTAAATTGTAAATCAAAGGATTGTTGACCAAGACTATGTGATTAGTTTTCAATTTGTGGTCATATTATGATTTTTAAAATGAAAATGGGCAAATTTTAATTAGAGGTAAGTAATATAAAATAATATATATATAAAATCAGAAAACACACACACACAAACCAGAAAAACAGAACAAGAGAGGCGGTGGAGGAGAAAAGAAAGAGAGGAGAGAAGAGAGAGTAGTGGCCGAAAAGAAGAAGAAGAAGAGAAGAGAGAAGAAGAAGGAAGGAAGGACTTCGGCCGGAGGAGGAAGAAGAAGAAGATGAGCAGTGACCAGAGGAGAAAAAAAAATAGGTGCAGAAAACAGAGCAGTAACTGAAGAAGAGAGCTGCTGTCCAGCTGAGAGAAGAGAGGAATAAGAGAGAAAAAGAAGAAGGAAAGAGAGAAAAGGAAGAAGAGGCAGCAGCTGAAGGAAGAAAGAAGTAAGAAAGAAGAAGAAGAGACAGCAGCGGGAAGAAACAGAAGAGCAGAAATTGTGCAGAAAAAAAGAAAGAAGAAAACAGAACAGAAAAAGAAGAAAAGAAAAAGAAAAGAAAAGAGAAAGAAAAGGAAGAAAAATTTCAGTGCAGCAAGAAGAAAGGGAGGAAGAGTAAGAAGAGAAAAACCAAGAGGAATTTGGGTGAGTGATTTATGAAATTGAATTGTGTTGGATTATTGATGATATTATAATTTTAGTATTTGATTGAGTTTTAATTGTGTTTGACATTGATTGTTGAATTAATAGTTGAAATTTGATGAAATTAAATTGTTTTGGAGTTGGGTGATGATTTTGATGATGGGTTTTGTTGATTTTAGAAATTTATTGAGTTGATGATGTTTTTTATTTGAATTTAGTTTAATTGGAGTTGATAAAAATGAAAAATCAAGAAAATTAGTAAGGTAAATTTTCGGAATTTGATGATTTTGAGTTTAAATTAGTTAATTGAGTAATTTGAGTGTTTTTGAGTTAACTGGTGATGTGAATTTAGAATCGTTAAGTAAGAAATCAAAATGATTCTCAAATTATGAATTTGTAATATGAAATTTTTATGATGTTGTGTTAGGAATGAAATTGAATCATTAGTTTTGAGAATTTTTGAAATTAAAATTGAAATTGAAGTTATAATCAGTGTAATCAAGTTTAATGAAATTAAATTTGATGTTGTTAAGTGAAGGAAATTAATTTATGTTAAATTGATGAAGATTAGAATGAGAATTTGTGTAGAAATTGAAGTTGGTAGTGTAGAGAATTCGATTTATGGATAATTAAGTATTAGAAATTGTATTTGTATGATTGTGATGCAAATTGGTGCTTAGAAAGTAAAGTAAATATGTTGAGTTGTGAGGTATGAGATTCGATTAAGAGAAATTGAATGATTCCAGAAATCATGTCGAATTTGAATGTTTGAAATTCGGTCAAGTAGAGGAATCGTATGATTGACATGATTTATATTAAATTAAATGTAATCGATTTTATTAGAATAGAAGAAATTGAAAAATAAAGTGTTAAATGTGCTAACTGAGTTTTGTATTAGTTGTTATATTTATATTAATAATTTATTTGGAAATATATTACTTTAGGGAGAAATCTCCGTAATATGGGAGAAAAAGAATCGTTATGGAAAGTCAAGAAATATATTAAGACGAAGGAACCATAACACCAAGCCTAGAGAAAACTAGAAACCAGTGAGTGTAAATTTATTTTAAAGCAAAATATATTTTATTTAGCAATATGTTTTATCTAAAAGTTAGCAAGATAATAATTTTATTTAAATTAGTGCAAAATCAGGTTTTCAGTTGAATTATGTTTAGTTTATTTTCTTTAAGTTTGATTTAGTATTTTGTGATATTATATATGTTTATTTACGTATATGAGTTTTGTAAGTTGAATAGAATTTATGTTTAAGTATGTTTTAATTAAAGTATTTTATATCTCAGAAATTTAAAAACTATATTCATTTAAAAAAATATGTTTTATGTATATATTTCAAGTTTTTAGATTAAAAGCTAGTTTTCAAAAGTAAAGAAAATAGTTTTCAAACCATGGATACCCATTTATTATCAGAATTTATCAGAATTATTAGAATTATCAGAATTTATCAGAATTATCAGAATTTATCAGAAGTAGACCCGGCTGGTACATCCCAATTGTATGTGACAAGTTAAGGGGGGACAGTCCGCTAACTCCAGGGGGGGTTAAGTCTGTCGAGTCTGTCTGTCGCCCACACATTGGGGTGTTATCTCGCTATATGCAGGCAATGCAGAATTCCGCCTCATAGCCAGTGAGATGTCTTTTATCAGAATATCAGAAGTCACCAGTGTGGCGCCAGATCAGTCGCCTGGTGACACCCTCCATATGGTACGGCGCCAATTGAGTCGTCCTGTGAAGTATCAGTTATCAGAGATGGGTTCCATGAGCTTTATCAGAAAAGTTTTGTTAGAAAAGTTTTATCAGAAAAGCATTATCAGAATGGTTTATCAGAAAGGTTTTATCAGAATAAGTTTTCAGAAAAGTTTATTATCAGAAAAGCATTTTAGCAGAAAAGATTTTATCAGAAGAGTAGTATCAGAAAACTATATTATTAGAAAAGTTAAATCAGAGAAGTTTCATCAGAAAAGTATTTTTAGTTTTCAGAAAAGTACATTATGCTTTTATGCTTTTCAGTTTTCAGAAAAGTACATTATCTCAGTATTTCAGTTTTCAGAAAAATATATTATCTCAGTATTTCAGTTTTCAGAAAAGAATATCATATTAGCTTTTCAGTTTTCAGAAAAATAAGAGAATATTAAATCAGTTTTCCAGTTTTCAAGAATTAGATTTCAGAATAGTTTTATGTATAGATTTCAGAACATTTTCCAGAAAATAGATTTCAGTTATCTTCTCAAATTAATTTATTAGAAACAAATTTATATTCTTTTCATATTTCAGGGAGGTTAATAGAAAAAGAATTAAAGTTTATTTAGAAATTAATAACACTCACTGAGCTCCTTTAGCTCATATTAGTTTTATATTTTTAAATTAACCTCTCAGGTACAGGTGCAGACATTGCAGGGACGCCAAAGACCAGCGGGACCAGTCAGAGGATGCTGTGACTGTTTTACAAGCATATATAATATTTTAGTTGTTAAGTTTGTATTTTAATATTGTTTTAAGTATATAAGTATTTTATTTAAATATTTGATTTATTTATCTTTGATAACTATTTATTTTGATATTTCAACTGTTTGAGTTGTGATTTGAGATGGACTGGAGGTCCACAGTAGTTGAAATGTGAAATTTTATAGAAGTGTTCAATTTTTATGCGGGTCTCCAAGATTTGGTAATCTCAGAAAAATAGAGGAGACTCTGCCAAAATTTTTATAAAATAGTTTTGTATAAAAAAAAATTTCCTACTCAGATTTTCAAGTTAAGAAACGGCTTAACTTCACGGAAGCCTTTTAGCGGGGCAAGCCTTGGCTGGGAAGCTACCATGGAGTACCGGCAGGCTGCCTAATGAGAGATAGTAGGTTAGGGGCCTGTCAGTTAGTCACTAACGGTCAAAGAGGTAAAATCATCATTTTTCCTTATATTTGACAATTCAAAAAAAAATCTGAAAAAAAAATGAGAAGAAGAAGAAGAACAAAAAAATATATATGAAGAAGAAGAAAGAAGAGGAAGAATAAAAAAAAAATTAGAAAAAAAAGAAAAGAAGAAGAAGAAGAAGAAAAACAAATCTGAAAAAGAAAAAGAAGAAGAAGAAGAGAAAAATCTGGAAAAAAAAAAAAGAACAAGAAGAATTCGAAAAAAAAAATTCAAACAAAAGGAAGAAGAAAAAGGAGGAGAAGAAGAAGAATCTGGTAAAAAAAAATTGAGTTGATGGTTGTTGGTTGATGAAGAATAAAGAATTGAAAAAAAAAAAATTGGGTTTAATTTTTTTTTTTCCTTAAAGAAGAACAAGAATAAGAACAAGAACAAGAAGAAAAAGATGATGATGATGATCTCGAAAAAAAAGATTTAAGTTGATGGTGGTTGGGTTGATGAAGAATAAGAATTGGAAAAAAAATTGGGTTTAATTTTTTTTTTTTTTTTTTTGAAGAAGAAGAAGAACAAGAAAAAGAAGAAGAAGATGATGATGATGATGATCTGGAAAAAAAAAAATTTTGAGTTGATGGTAGTTGGGTTGATGAAGAATAAAAAATTGGAAAAAAAAAATTGGGTTTAATTTTTTTTTTTTTGAAGAAGAAGAAGAAGAAGAACAAAAACAAGAAGAAGAAGAAGAAGAAGATTTGGAAAAAAAAATTTTATTTTTTTTATTTTTTTTATTTTTTTGAAAATTGTCAAAAATAAGGGTAAAATAGACATTACACCATTTCTGTCCAATATAAACAGTGCATAAGGGTTAGTCAACTGGTCAAAGGAGAGTTATTGTTATTATTATATATTTTCAGATTTTTGTGCAATTATGCCTATATGCACGGGTAGTTATTGCAATTCCCCCAACAAACAATAAACAAAACCATTTCTCTATGTCTATCATCATCACTATCTATCCCTAATACCAAACCCTAAGCCAATTATCCATCATCATTATTATACATCCTCAATACTAAATCGGAGAAAAAGAAATAGTTTTGTTTATTATATTTTCTTATATTTTTATATATTTTTTAGAGATGGATGATGAGGATGATAACAATATGAGATATTTCATATTTTTTATTTTTATTAATAAATTTAATAATTTATTATTTTTATTTAAATATATTAAGAATATAATAGTTATTTATAGTTTTCATTAAGGGTATATATTTTGAAGTATATATTTTAGTTTTTTTAACTATAGGGGCGGAAAATAAGGAATATTTTAGAAGTAAGGGTAAAGTGATATTTTTCAAATCTTAGGAGGCAAATAATAATATTTCTTATCAAATTAATAGTTAATTACTATTTTATCCTCGAGAGTTAATGGTTAAATTAATTTTTTTAACGGTAGAGGAAAAATGGTAAATATTTTAAAAAACAGGATGGAAAATGGTGAATAGTTTGAAGGCAGGGGAAAAGTGATGAATATTTTAAAAGCATAGGGTAAAACGATATATTTTTAAACCTCAGAGGGATAATAATATATCCCTTATTTTTAAAAGAAAAAATAAATTAATCCTCTATTTGGTTTCTCTCTGGGAAGTTAATGTGGAGGTAGTTATTAGGTCATCTACCCAGATTTCATTAACGTGTTGAATGATGGTTTCTTTCTTCTTCTACACTTTAATGCAGTAGGGATTGTTGCTTTATTGTTTCTGCTATGGATTTCGTTCTTGTTTTTTGTTAATTTGTTTGATACTTTGTTTGTTTTTTTTTTTGTCACTTTGCTATTATGGATTCTGTGGACATCGCGAACTTGTGCGAATCCTTATCTCTGTCGGACAAAGATAGACCCATCATGAAATTGGATCCTGGTTTGCAACAATTAGGGGCACAAAAGTTGTCTTTATGTTTGGTTGGGAAATTAATTACTAACAAAGTGATTAATCGAGAAGCATTCCGGGCCATTCTTCCGAAGATTTGGCGCACATCTCAAGAGGTCAATATTAAAGTACTTAGTAACAACATCTTTGCTTTTCACTTTCGAACTCTTAATGATAGAAACAGGATCCTTGCAGGGGGTCCTTGGAACTTTGACAAATCTCTTTTGGTTTTAGAGGAACCTAGCGGTACTGGTGATATAATGAATATGAAATTCTCACAGACTGTCTTATAGGGTTCAGGTACATAATGTTCCCTTGGTATGTATGACTAAGGAGATTGGTCTTTTCATCGATCGTCAGATTGGTATTGTTTGTGAACTCGACCTTAGTGCTACAGGAGATTGTCTTGGTAAGTTTCTTCAAATTCGTGTGTCATTGGATATCTCCAAACCATTAAAAAGATGTATTCGAATGGAGTTGGATGGTTCAAGGAAAGCATCAACAATGTCACTGTGTTATGAACGCCTTCCTGAATTCTGTTTCTACTGTGGTATTCTTGGTCATGCAACTCGTGATTGTGTGGATGTTGACAAGCATATGCTTGCCAATTTGACCAACTTCGACTATAGTGGCTGGCTTCGTGCAAGTAGCCCACTGCGTGCAAAGCGAAATGATAGGACGGCCAACTCTCCAGTTGGTGTGGCTAGCGGCCACAATGTTTCGATTCCTAGGGAGACTCCGATGGCTGGTCTTAAACAACGTCCAGTTGGTACTCCATCTTCTCCACTGGACCTTGCAGCAGGAATCCTGAGTATGGTGCGCTTGACTTTGATATCGGCTTATCAACAAAGACTCATTCTGATATCTCTCTTTCATTACCAACAAAGAGACGTCTTGTTCCTGATTCTGGTGTTACCTCACAAAAAAAGTTACGAATCGGATTTGTGACCAGCTCATCGCATGACATTTTATCGGCAGGACCTGTTGACCAGGCCTGCCGTCAGCCATGAAAATATTTGTGTTGAACGTTTGGGGTCTGGAGAGTTTTCGGGCGTTTCAAATCCTGCATCAACATTTGCAGGAACATCTCCCTGATATTATCTTTCTTTCAGAGACAATCTCGAGCCAGATACAGATGGAAAAATTACGTGTTAAGTTTGGCTTCGTTGGCAAATTAGTGGTGGAGAAAGAGGGGCGTAGTGGGGGACTTGCCTGTTTTGGTCGAATAAAGTTTATGTGTCATTACTCTCTTTTTCCAGATTTCATATTGACGTTCGTGTGCAATCACATTTTGGGAAAAATTGGCGTTTTATAGGATTCTATGGTCACCCAGACGCTTCACAGCGAATGCATTCTTGGACCTTAATGCGAAGACTTCATTCTATGTATCAACTTCCTTGGTTAATTGCTGGTGACTTCAACGAAATTATATACTCATTCGAAAAGATTGGTGGTCTCATTCGTTTTGCTCCTCTTATGAGTGATTTTCGAGATGTTTTAGATGATTGTACTTTAGAAGATTTGGGATTTCGTGGTAATCAGTTCACTTAGTGCAATGGAAGAGAGGGTGTTGATTTTATACAGGCTCGGTTAGATCGGAGTGTTGTGAACATGTCTTGGCAGAACTTGTTTCCTGATTCTATAGTAACTCATCTGGATTTTTGGAAAACTGATCATCGCCCTTTGTTGATTGATGTTCTGGAGGCGCACGAGTTCAGTAATTCAAAAGCGAGGAATTTTCATTGTCGATTCCAATTTGAGGAATGTTGGGCAGACAATCAACATTGTATAAATATTGTAGCACAGAATTGGCAGTCTACTGGTTCACATAATGCATCTTCTGCTTTGCTTCACAGTATTTCAGTTTGTTCATCACACCTTTGAAAATGGTACAAATCACAGAATTATCAGTTGCGTTCAGGGATTCAGCGTAAACAGCAACATTTGAAGTCCTTGAATGAGGTACAGACTACGGTGGATTGAAAAAAATTGAAGGAGGCTGAGTCTCAATTGGATTCTCTGTTGGAGACGGAAGAGTTTTACTGGAAACAACATTCTCGGGTTCTCTAGCTTAAGATGGGTGACAAGAACACACGTTATTTTCACTCTCAATGTATAGCTCGGCGGGCTCGAAACTCTTTTGAGGGTCTTTTAGACTCTGTTCGCGTGTGGCAATCGGATTCTAATAAGGTAATTGATATTATTATCAATTATTTTCAAAATTTATTTACATCTCAAAATCCTTCTCACAATTATTTAGCTTTAGTTGTTGATATAGTGGAGACTCGTATTACTCCAGCTATGAATTTAATCTTAGATGCAGCATTCACCAAAGATGAAATTCGAACTGCCCTGTTTCAAATGTTTCCTATTAAGTCTCCTGGTATTGATGGTTTTCCGGCTTTGTTTTATCAAAAATATTGGGATAAAGTAGGAGATTTGGTTTCAAAAGCTTGCCTTGATTGTTTAAATTGAGGTAAATCAGTGAGGGATTTCAATTCTACTCTTTTGGTTCTCATTCCAAAAGTTTTGCATCCTACTCGAGTTTTAGAGTTCAGACCTATTAGCCTATGCAATGTTGTGTATAAAATTATTGCTAAGTCTCTTTCTAATAGGTTTAAGTGTGTGCTGGGGAATGCCATTTCAGATAATCAAAGTGTTTTCCTTCCTGAGAGAATGATTACTGACAATGCCATTATTGGCTTTGAATGCATCAATTCCCTTTGCAAACGATTCAAAGGTAAAAAGGGATATTTAGCTCTTAAACTTGATATGTCGAAGGCTTATGATCGGGTAGAATGGTCCTTCTTGCAAAGTATGCTTCTTAAATTAGGCTTTTCTATTTCGTGGACTGATAAGATTATGGATTGTGTTACTACTGTATCTTTTTCTGTTCTTCGTAATGGCCGACCAGAAGGGGTAATCCGTCCTATTAGAGGCCTTCGTCACGGATGTCCTCTCTCACCATATTTATTTCTGGTTTGTACTGAGGGGTTATCTACTTCTCTTCATCAGGCTGTATCTTGTAGTTCTATTAAGGGTATAAAATGTGGTTGTTCTGGTCCTTGCATTTCTCATTTATTCTTCGCAGACGACAACTTATTGTTTACTCGAGCTACAGATTTGGATTGTTCAGCTCTTAAAAGCTTATTTGAGAATTATTCGAATGCCAGTGGTTAGATTATTAATCTACAAAAATCAACAGTTGCTTTTAGTTCGCAAGTATCTCCAAATCAAAGAAATTATTTGGCAGGCAGACTCGGTGTTTATATAGTCTCTTGTCATACTCGTTACTTAGGATTACCTTGTTTTCCCGAAAAAAATCACAGCCGTCTTTTTGCATCGATTAAGGATAGAATAGTTCAGTGTTTCTGTGGTTGGCAACATAAATTTATTTCTGCAGGAGGGCATGAAATTCTATTGAAATCTGTTATCCAGGCAATCCCGATGTATTCGATGCAACTCTTCAAATTTCCAAAATCTTTTATTGCGGATCTCCTCGTTTGATTGCTAAATATTAGTGGTCGGGTGATGTTTCGAAATTGAAAATTAGGTAGTCATGGGATGTGTTGTGTAAAAATAAGATGGATGGTGGTTTAGGCTTTCACGATTTGGAATCTTTTAATAAAGCACTTATTGCAAAACAAGTCTGGAGAGTTTTGAATATTACAGACTCAATTAGCGTCAAAAGTATTAAAAGGCATATATTTTCCTACTTGTTCTGTTTAGCAGGCCACAGTCAAACCTTCAGTTTCTTTCTTATGGCGTAGCTTTGCTTGGGGGAGAGAATTGCTTTTTCATGGCCTTTATTGGAGAGTTGGAGATGGCTTGTCTATTTCAGTTGCGGCTGATCGTTAGTTACCTCGGCTAACATCATTTAAAATTGTTTCCCCAAATCTGGAGCCATCTACACTTCGGGTGTGTGATCTTTTTAGTTCAACAAGTGTTTGGAATGATTCTCTCATCCAAACCTTGTTTTTGCCTTATGATGCTGATGCAATTTTGCAAATTCCACTATCATCCCGCCATTGTCATGATGTGCAGATATGGTTTTTTGCAAAAGAAGGAGTTTACACTGTCAAATCTAGCTATTGGCTGGCCGAAAATTTGAAAAACAATCATGCTACTTCTTCATCTTCTTCAATGGCAGATTGGTGAAGCTTTTTTTGGAAGTTGAATTTGCCTAACAAAATAAAGATTTTTTTATGGAAAATATACCTTGATGGGATCCCTTCTCTTGTTAACCTTGCTAGGCATCATGTGCCGATTTCTTCACTTTTATGCCCAGTATGTCACAAAGAAAAATGAAACCACCATTCATGCGTTGTGGTTGTGCAGTTGTCTTCTTCCTGTACGAGATAGCTGTGATTTTCAGATTCATTGTCCAACAAATAATTCTTGTTCTATGCTCTCTTTTCTGGTGGATTGTCGGGCTCAATTATCTACTGATCAATTTCTTTTATTTGCTTGTATTCTGTGGCAAATATGGAATTATCGAAATAGCATCATCTATTCCAGAAAGTGTCTCATGTTGGTGGATATAGTCCTCTGGTGCAATTCTTTTTTAGTTGAATTCAATGAAGCTAATTATACAGCTCATCTACAGCGTGTGTCGCATTTTGTTCAATGGATTCCTCCTGATTCTGGACTTATCAAAGTAAACACTGATGCAGCTATCAATTCTACTATTGGAAAGACAGGTTTGGGAGTTGTGATTTGCAACAATTTCGGTGATGTGCTTATGGCTTGGGTTGATGTTCTTGAGGGTGCATTAGCGCCTGATGTGGCTGAAGCAAAGGCTATCCTGTTTGGCTTATCTATAGCTTGTCAAAGTGGTCTCAAGGTTGATCATCTCGAATATGATGCTTCCACAATCATATCTATGTTGAACAAGCGAAGTGTTCGATTATCTGCCATTAGGCTTATTGTTGATGATATTTCTGATCTGCTGCGTCATTTTAATTGTGTAGTAGAATTTTCTCATGTTCCAAGGATTGCGAATCGGGTGGCTCACTCTTTAGCAAAGTTTGCTTTTGTTGAGGATCAACAGTTAGTATGGGTTGAAAATTTTCCTCCCTGCGGATATTCTTTTAGAGGATTCTAGCTCCAATTTGTAATGTTTTTCTCCATTTATATATCTCTTTTTCTCAAAAAAAAAAAAAAGCAAAAATAAATTATTAAAATAATTTTTAATAATTTAAAAAAGGTGAATTATCAATTTGGTCCCTAACTTTTGGAGAATCATCAAATTTTGAACATAGTTTTGTTTATTGGTATCCTTGCGCCCTAACTTTTTGGAAATGTATCAATTTGGTCATTCTGTGAGTCAACCGTTAGTCAAACTTAACGGTTCTAGGGGTATTTTTATCTTTAAACCTATCAATGGGCTAATAGAAAATTTAAGGGCAATTATTAATTTGGTCCGTAACTTTTGGGAAATCATCAATGTTTTAATACAGTTTCGTTTATTGGAACTTTCGGCCCTAAGTTTTCATTAATGTATCAATTTTGTCCCTTTGACCAATTTTTTGACAACCAAACTAACTGAAAATATTAAAAGACAGTTTTACCCTTGACTTTATTTAAATAAGTTAAAATTATAATTTTACCAATAATTTTTTAAAAAATATTATTAATAATTAGAAAGGTAATATGATCATTTATATTAATTTTTTAAAATTAAAATTTTTAAATTTTTTTTATAACGTCTTATTAAATATTTGTAAAAATTATATTTTAAAATTTTTTAAAATTATATTTTTAAATGGGAGATCCATTTAAAGTTTTTTTAAAATTTTATTTTTAATAAATTAATATAAAATGACCACATTAGCCTTTTAATTATTAATAATATTTTTAAAAATTTAAGGGTAAAATTATAATTTTAACTCATTTAAATAGAGTTAAGGGCAAAAACTGTCTTTTTAACATTTTTAATTAGTTTAACTGCTAAAAAATTGAGCAGAGAGACCAAATTGATACATTTATAAAAACTAAGGGTCCAAGGATACCAATAAACGAAACTGAGTTAAAAAATTGATAATTTTCCAAAAGTTAGGAACCAACTTAATAATTGACCAAAATTTAAAAAATTTTAAAAAAATTAATTGGATCTCCATTGTCCATCAAGATTGATGGACAGTAGAGATTATATTGAAATTTTTAAAAAAAAATTTAAAATTTAAAATCAAATATTAAAACATTAAAAAAACATTGAAAATTTAAGGGCAATTATTAACTTGGCGAAGATTCAATCTGAATCTCCCCTAAGAACAACAACTAAAAAAAAAAAAATTATAAAACATGATCCATAGCTGGAGATTGAAGTGACCTCCAGCGATGAAAGTAGCTGGGTTTCATCATAAACCTAACCAATATCTCTCACAAACACAAAATCAATTCAAAAATATATCAAACTGAATAAATTACTTCTAAATCATTTGACAACAACACCCAATCATAATGTAAAACATGAAATGAAAACAAACTCGATCAAAACACACTGGGAATCTAAAGATATTCAAATGGGTCAAAATGAGTCAAACAGGTTTCGGCCAATACCCAATCGAAATCACCTTCGACGAGGTCCTTGCAAGCACACTGGCCTTCCTCCTCCGCCACCCTATCCATGAGTCAAGTACCTCTGCTGCTTCTCTCTCTTTCTCTGCCACACATTCCTCTCTCTTTAATCCGCGAGTTGACCACCTCCACCGCTTCCCTCTCATATCCTCTCCTTTTCTTTCTTTTGTTCTATGTCTCATGCTTTGTCTCTCACGTTTTCTCTCAACGTGTATTTCAATTTTTTCTTTGTTCTTGGTCCACCATTTTGGGTTTCAAAATTTTTTTCCAATTGTTTTTTTTTAAAAAAAATTCAAATATAATCTCTACTGTCTATCTAGATCCATCAATTTTGATGAACGATGGCAAACCATTTAAATGTTTTAAAAAAAAATTTAAAAATTTTATTTTTTAAAAATTAATATTAGTGACCATATTATCCTTCTAATTATTAATAATCTTTTTAAAAATTCAAGATTAAAATTCTAAGTTTGACTCATTTAAATAGAGTCAAGGATAAATCAGTTTTTTTGACTGCTAGCAAATTAGTGAGGTTTGACTATCAATTCTATAAGATTTAACCGTTAGTAAATTAGTTAAAGGGACCAAAATAATACATTTGTAGAAAGTTAGGATCCAATGATACTGATAAATAAAACTACTTTAAACATTTAATGATTTTTCAAAAGTTAGGGACTAAATTGATAATTTCCCTTTTAAAAAAAATTAGAGCTGTTATTATTTATTTTTATAATTAAATTTTTATTTATGTTTTAACCTAATATTTTATTTTTGTGTTAAGGTTAAAATATTCTTAACACCGTAAAATTTGACTAATTGTTAACTAATAAAATAAGTAAATTGATAGATTTTTAAAAAGTTAGGGACCACATGAACTAAAAAAAGAAACATCGATCAAAAAATGATAATTCGAAAAAAAATAGGAAACAAAATGATTTTTACCCTATATAAAGCTATTAAATTTCTCCTATTAATAATTATTTTTAAACTAATATCTTTTTAAAAAATATTAAAATTTGGGATGTTAATGAATAAAATATTACTAGAAAAATTGATGCAAATTATGAAAAACATATACAAGTTAAACCACATCTCAACATTTCCAATTAACTTTTTGACCTTTGAGGAAATGCTTCAAGTGCAATCACATAAGAGGAAGGTGAAAGTCCTTTTGTGATGCGGGGTTGAAGATGGCAAATATAATGAATCCCATTTAGTTCAATTCCCAAACTATTTCTTGCTGAAACTAGTGACCGATTGTCAATAACAATTTGACATATTTTGAGAACAAAACATCGTTTACTTTGAAGAGATTCCTTTGCCTGAAGGAAAAACAAAATCCTTCAACATATATTTATCTCCATTTCTTTTCAAAAATAATCAATAAGGGTTAAAGGGTCACAATAGAAATTTTAATTTTTGATCATTATGTTATAAGCTAACACAACTTCATTTTTGGTCTCCCTTCACATCTTTTATTCTTTTTTTTTCTTTTTAATTTTTGGGTAAAACATCTGACCGTAGGATGCATGTATGCAATATTTCTAATGCTTATTATAAATCACTGGTCCCATGGCCCCCTAATATCACAACACTAAATAATATGATTATATGATATGAGTCCATGCACCAAGAACGCCATAAATATCATTGACTAACACCAGTGCAACATTCATGTCTCTCGAGTCTGAGCTAATACATTATTCTCTAATCAACACAATATTCGGGCAAATATTGACAAGGTTCTAAAGATATATCACCATATTATAGATAGAAAGCTCTTTGATTGCATGGTGCAAAGCTTGTGAGAACCAAATTTAAAAGATGGAACCATTCCATCCAAAGTTGGAACCCTGCAAAATAAACAAAAAGGATTGGAACTACTTAAGGTGCGCATCAGATGGCATAATAACTAAACGGGTATTTATATGAGAATAACCAGAGAACATGCAAAATTTGGATTCATAAGAAAAGCTGATAAGAGTGAAAGCTCACGGTTTTAAACAGTAAAGATTTATTTACATGATCTACTGCTGATGTAAAGCATGCAAACACTGTGCATATTCTTGACTGTGATGGGCCTAAACAAACAGGAAGAATGCAATGAGATGAGCAAGTGCATGACAGTCATCCTCTGGCCAATCGAGAAAATTAAAATGACTTGCCTTAGTGTCGTAGAATTTGAGGAAGAAGCGTGACTTGGGCACCGACACCTTCTTTTCAAGAATTGTAGCAATTGCAGCACTCAGTTTCTTGTTCGTATCAGGGTTAAGGCCGCCAATGGACACCAACTCACCATAGGCTGCTGGCTGCTCAGTTCCGCCAAATGCTATAGGTACCGACCCCTTCAAGACAATCATCACATACTGCATGGCAACAAACAAGAATGGTTAAGGGTACAAGTAGAGAAACAAAATGCAATATTGAGTAAACAACATACGATAGATTCCTTCTTCGCTTACTATGGATTAATAATAAAAGAAATACAAATTCACAACTTGAACAAAGATCATAATGTTGCATGTTGGAAGTTTAAAACTTTTCTTGAAGACTGTAAAGTTGTTGCATTATGTTGTTTATGGTTTGTTTTTATTGTAATGGAATGGTCCATGTTTAGTTATCATTTGTTAAGTGTTTAATTATTATGTTTGGTTGTTTAGTTTTAGTTTACTTGTAATGTTTAACAATGTTAGTGGGGCTAGGTAATATTTTGTGATAGCTAGTATGGCTTATTGTACTGTGATGGACAGCCTTGTATAGCTGTACCTCTCTTTCTACTTTCACATGTATATCTCTAATGATAGTGCTCTGTGTAATTGATTTATTCACACACAAAAGAGAGTGTATTGTTTTGGTTTTTTGCTCTCAACCGAGAGCTTGTAGTTGATGCTTTGAATTTTAATGTATGGCTGTTGATGTACCAATGGTTGATGTTGTTAATGGTTAATGTTTATGGTATGTGCAACATTGATTTTCTAACAGTGGTATCAGAGCTGTGTTCTTGAGGCACTGAGTTTTTTTCTTGAGTTCTTGAGTGGATTTGTGAGATCTAAACACTTGAGAGTGAGTGCTAAACACTTGTGAGTGTAAATATGGCTACTGGAAGCAACACCAACCTTGTTGTACCTCAGTTTTCTGGCGAAAACTATCAGATATGGACTGTCAAGATGAAGTCCTATCTGAAAGCACTTGGCTTATGGGAGTATGTGGAGGAAAACAAGCAAGTGCCTGCATTGAGAGCTAATCCAACAATAGCCCAGATGAAGCAGCACGAGGAAGAAAAAATGAAGAGAGATAAGGCAGTTACATGCCTACAATCTGCTCTATCAAATGCTGTGTTTACCACTATAATGCATCTTGATACTGCAAAGTGTATATGGGATGAACTGAAAAACAAGTTTGAAGGCAGTGAAAAAGTAAGGTCTGAGGCTTTTGACTCTCAAAAGGGAGTTTGAAATGCTGAAAATGAAGGAAGGAGAAACTGTTAGAAACTACTCATCAAAGCTGTCCGAATTGGTGAACCAAATGAGGCTTTATGGTGAAGTGGTTCAAGACCATAAAGTTGTTGAAATTATAATGGTCAGCCTACATGAAAAATTTGAAGCAAAAGTGGCTGCCATAGAGGAGTATTGTGACCTCAAAACGTTGACTGTTTCTAAGATGGTCAGCAAGCTGCAAGAGCAAGAGCAGGGACTTGCTATGAGAAATAGAGATGAAATGGAAGGAGTCTTCCTTGCAAAGCACAAAGGCAAGCAATCATTCAAGAGGGACCAAAAGAAGCATGGTTCCGGTCCTAAAGATGGTGATCAAAAAGGGAAGACAAAAATGGATGGAAGTTCTGCATAAACTGGTCCAAGAGCCAAGTTTCCTCCTTGTTCCACTTGTAAGAGAACAAATCATCTTGCAAAGGATTGTTAGTACAAGGGAAAGCCTCAAATTCAGTGCAATTTTTGTAAAAAATGGGGACACAGAGAGAATTATTGCAGAGCCAAGCAAAATCAACCACCAAAGCAACCTACACAGCAAGCTAATTACACAGATGAGCTGGTTGCAGATGATCACTTGTTTATGGTTTCATAAAATCACTATGCAGCTTCAAGTGATACTTGGTATATAGATAACGGTTGCACAAGTCACATGGCAAGGGATTTGAACGTTTTCTCCTCCCTGGACAGAACTGACAGAACAAGGGTTAAACTGGGCAATGGTGATGTTGTTCAAGCTGCTGGTCGAGGTAACGTACTTATCCAAACTGATTCAGGTGCTAAAGTGATCGATGATGTTCTCTTCATCCCTGATTTAGCTCAAAATTTGCTAAGTGTGGCTCAGCTATTAAAAAAGGGGTACTCTCTCTCATTTATTAATAACTACTGTATCATTCTAGACTCCAAGAGAGTTAAAGTGGTCAAGATTAAAACGCATGACAATAGCTTTCCAATAGACTTTAAGCAAATCAAGCATTCAGCTTTAATGGCAAAGCATGATGAGTCTAGTATATGGCATAAAAAACTAGGCCATTTTAACTTTGATGCTTTGAATTACTTGCAAAAGCATGATATGGTAAATGGATTGCCTAAATTGTTTAGCACTGAAAATGTATGTAGTGTTTGTCAATATGGAAAGATGCATAGAAGACCATTTCCAGCTGCAACTGAATATAGAGCTAAATGCAAACTTGAATTGCTGCATTCAGATTTATGTGGTCCAATGAGCAGCCCTTTCTTGAATCAAAACTTGTATTTCTTGTTGTTTATTGATGATCTAACAAGGATGACTTGGGTGTATTTCTTGACAAGCAAATCTCAAACTTTTGATGTATTTAAGAAGTTTAAAGCAATGGTTGAGATGGAGAGTGGATGCAAATTGAAAAAACTCAGAACTGACAATGGAAGAGAATATACTTCCAATAAGTTCAACCATTTTTGTCAAGACTTGGGAATCCAACACCAGCTGACTGTAAGCTATTCTCCTCAGCAAAATGGAGTCTCGGAAAGGAAGAATAGAACAGTCATGGAGATGGCAAGGAGTCTTGTAGCAGAGAAGAAATTATCCAAAAATTTATGCGCAGAAGCAATTCATGCAGCTGTGTACATTCTGAATAGACTTCCCACCAAGGCAGTTCAAGGAATGACTCCTATGGAGGCTTGGTCAGGCTCCAAACCCTCTGTAAATCACCTCAAAGTGTTTGGTTCTATTTGCTACATGCATAAACCAAAAGCAAAGAGAACCAAACTTGATGAGAAAGCTGAGTTAGGCATTCTTCTTGGTTGTGCAGTAAGTTCTAAAGCCTACAGAGTGTACAATGTGGAAACTAAGAAGATTGTTGTGAGTAGAGATGTGCAAGTTGATGAAGGATCTCATTGGGACTGAAAAAACAACTCAGTACAGGAGGATGAGAAGCAAACTCAAATGGAAATGGAACCCACAACTGCTGCAAATGAAAACCAAAATTCAAGTACCAACTCAGATTATGATTCAGACCAAATTGCTAAATCTGATTCTCCCATTTTTAAAAAAAAATCCTTAGCTGAAATTTATGAGAGATGCAATGTTATGGTGAATGAATCTTCACACTTTGAAGAAGCTTCCCAAATAACAGAATGGAGGAGTGCAATGCAGGAGGAGTTAAGAATGATAAACAAAAATCAGACTTGGAAGTTGGTTCCTAGATCAAGTGACAGAAAAATCATTGGTATCAAATGGGTTTATAGGACCAAATTGAATCCAAATGGCTCTATAAACAAGCACAAGGCTTGGTTAGTTGTGAAAGGCTACTCTCAGGTGGCAGGGGTTGATTTTCGAGACACATTAGCACCTGTGGCTCGACATGAGACCATAAGGTTGCTTGTTGCACTATCAGCTCAAAATGATTGGAGGTTGTACCATCTTGATGTCAAGTCTGCATTTCTAAATGGAATCTTGCAAGAAGAAATTTTTGTTAAGCAACTCCCTAGTTTTGTGATAGCCAAGCATGAAAGTCATGTGTATAGACTTCACAAAGCCTTATACGGATTGAAGCAGGCCCCTAGAGCTTGGTACAATAGCATAGATTCTTATTTCATGCAATATGGTTTCAAAAGAAGCCAAAATGAGGCTACTTAGTATGTTAAAGCTGATGGGAAAGGAAGCAAGATCATTGTCTCACTTTATGTGGATAATTTGTTGGTTACTGGAAATAATGAAGAAGAGATAGTTGAATTTAAAAAGTGCATGCTCAAGGAGTCTGAGATGTCTGATTTAGGCATCATGAATTATTTTCTTAGTATGGAAGTGAAGCATCTCAAGGATGGGATATTTCTTTCTCAAAAGAAATATGCAAAGGATGTGCTAAAGAAATTCAGAATGGAGTATTGCAATTCAGTATCTACTCCACTTGCAGTCAATGAAAAGCTTTCTAATATGGATGGTGATGAAAGGGCTAATCAAACTAAATACTGAATGGTGATGAAAAGTTTGGTAGACAGTCTTCTTTACCTTACTGCCACCAAACCAGATTTGATGTACCCTTCAAGTTTACTATCAAGATTCATGCACTCTCCTAGTCTCACACATCTTGGAGTAGGCAAAAGGATCTTGAGATACTTGAAAGGGACCCTAGACTTTGGTATGTGGTATGAGAAGAGTGATGGAAAGCTGGTTGAATATGTTGACAGTGACTAGGCAGGTTCATTGGATGTTTCTAAGAGCACAACTGGGTTTGTATTTTCTCTTAGAAGTGGAGCATTCTCCTGGAATTCCAAGAAACAAGAAGTGGTGGCTTAATCAACAGCTGAGGCAGAATATATTGCAGCTGCAGCAGCCACAAACCAAGCAATTTGGATCAGAAAAATCCTCACTGAGTTGGATGATATTCAAGCTGATCCATGTGTACTTTTGTGTGATAATATTTCTGCAATTTCTATGGCAAAAAACCCTGTCCAACATGGGAGAACTAAGCATATAAATGTGAAGTTTCATGCAATCCGAGAGGCTCAAAGAAATGGTGAAGTGAAGATGATTCACTGCAGGTCTGAGGAGCAAGTGGCCGACATTTTAACTAAAGCTCTTACTTCTGGGCAGTTCAATGTGTTAAGGGCAAAGCTTGGAGTCTACAAGAAAAAATTTAAGGAGTGTTGAAGTTTAAAACTTTTCTTGAAGACTCTAAAGTTGTTGCATGATGTTGTTTATGGTTTGTTTTTATTGTAATGGAATGGTCCATGTAGTTATCATTTGTTAAGTGTTTAGTTAGTCTTTGATGTATCTAATTATGTATGGTTGTTTAGTTTTAGTTTACTTATAATGTTTAACAATGTTAGTTGGGGTTAGGTAATATTTTGTGATAGCTTAGCATGCCATCCAGTATGGCTAATTGTACTGTGATGGACAGCTTTGTATAGTTGTACCTCTCTTTCTACTTTCACATGTATGTCTCTAATGATAGTGTTCTGTGTAATAGATTTATTCACACACAAAAGAGAGAGTATTGTTTTGGTTTTTTGCTCTCAACCGAGAGCTTGTAGTTGATGCTTTGAATTTTAATGTATGGCTGTTGATGTATCAATGGTTGATGTTGTTAATGGTTAATGTTTATGGTATGTGCAACACTGAACATTGCATAACAATGGGTGTAATGTGAATGTGCAAACTTCAACTCATAAGACTTAAGTCAGAGGTCAGAATTGACATTACATCCCCAAGCCAAAAGAAATTATTCATCAAGCAGTTTCACCATTATATAACCAAATTGATTATATACCACATGGAGCCCTATATAGTTCACACTTTAGGGAACAAGTTGTGAACTAAATGAAGAAAAGTTGATAACATAAATGTAGAGAAAGAAAACTGGAGAGGAAGCAAAATTTTACCCAAGTGACTGACATCCAAGTGCAGTGTTGTAGAATTTGGCAGCTGACCCACTTTTATGCGTCAAACGATGAACATACATGGGTAGCAAAACTTTTGACATGACAAGACCCATGGAGACACGAGGGATACGTGACGTGGAAGGATGTGTCATCCAACCAACTATGATTAGCGACATCAATGTTGATACTTGGACTATGATTTGGCATTTTACTCTTGTAGTCTTGTGTCCTAATTATCATAAATAAAAATCCCATGGCATGTATTTGTCAGACCGAAAGTGATCTAAAATTCAATAGTAAGATTTGGCTTACTCTTCAATTTTCTTTCTCTAGAGATATTTTATCAAATTTTCTTTATTTATTTAACAACACATTATCATCATCATTGAAAATCAGTTTGAACATTTTAGAACCGATATTAGTATAAAATGCAAACAAGAATCATCTCCAAACAAATACAAGTATGCAAACGATTTAAAACCTTTGCTCAACTATTAGACTGCTACAACAGCTATAACTCTTGTCCTAGTCTCCTACTAAAGAACAGAATTAGAACACACTAAGCGATTGCAGTACCGAAGACGTTTCTCGCATAGTGCTGCCCAGGCAATAATAACATCATATTTCAGCCTACACGGTTCGTAAATCCGATGGTCACTCTCACTCACACAGAAGACATACCCATCATAAGACCAAAGCAAAATGAACTCCGATTTACAGTTCCCTTTACCGGTTAATCGAGGCAAAGAAGCTACATTGCCTCTTCCTCAGCTCAATTCAGAGACAAATTCACTTACGTGGAATGCCAATTTTATACATAAACTCCACAACTGTAAATATTAGCTATTAAACAATCGTGTTCACCTAATTCGGCTAATTTGATGCTAATTTTTCGACAACTTTTACTTAAAAAAAAAACTTAAACAAATAAAACATATTGAAGATAAAAATCGAGCCATAATCCCAAACAGACAGAAAAAAGACACAAGTGTGACATGCTTGTAAGATCAAAAATAGGTATATTATATAAAAATGGATATAATTTTTCTTACGGCCTCAGGCTTGCCGATGATGCTTGCAACGGTGGAGGTGGCCTCAGAGAGGATGGATGACGTGTCGACGCCATCAAGGCTCACGTTAGTTGAGAGGTTCAGGCAAGGCATCTTCTCTTTCTTCTTTTTTCACTTCAGATGAAAACCCTAACTCAGCCCCCAGAGTCCACTATAATATATATTATTCTTCTGACAGTCTATCCATTGTCAGAGGTCCACATGTTTTATATCTGCGAAGAAAGACGATCATTTTTGTCTAAATTACCAAAATGACCCCGTGCATTTTGCTTTCACACAAGTCCAACTAACTAGTTGGTAGCTTTTCTATTCCGGATTAAATTAAATTGAATTAAATATAGATTGGATTGAATTAGAGTATTTGGTATGCCGGATTAGATTGGATTCTATTGGATTTGATTGAATACAATACAATCCCTTATTTGGTGTATCATAGATTAGATTGGATACAATACAATTCTTTATTTGGTGCATCATGATGTTAAATATAATTGTATTAAAATATATATTGTTAAATAAATTAGGATGCCGATATTACCATCCATAAATATAATTTACATATCTCTATTTTATTAAAAATTTTAATATGAAAATATCTCAACAAGATGACTAATAAGAACAAACTATTTTAATTAAATACTATTACACTAACTAATTACACCCCATCTTATATGTAACTGTATTAAGTTCTTTAATTCAAAAAAGAAAAAAAAAAGTGTAAGGTAAATTCTAAATTAAATCATAATTCTATTTTAAGCATCAAATTTTTTCATAAGATGCATGATTACCATATAAGACTTTAATCATATAAATATATGTATTTCTTTAAATTTTAAATTACACTTGGTTATGAACTCTATCAATAAACAAAAAGTGATGCATAATCTTCAACTCCTAAAAAAAAATAAAAAAAATTAGGCATAGATTGATGTTTGTTCATGACTTCTTTTTTTAAGTATGTTATTTGTTTTTACTGATAATGCTAATGATAGTTTTTTAATAAGTATAAGTTTGAAATAACAATATTATTGTAAAATTGATTAATCAATTCTCGAATGTCAATAATCTCTTTGAGAATTCATAAAAAGAAATTAGTGTATTTATTTTTCAAGTACCATGATAATATAATAATTAAATTGAATATATTAATAATTTAAGAGGGTTATAAATAAATTATGTGAAAATAAGTAAATTGATTTTACTAAGGATAATATTTACATTATAACAACTGCTTATAGTAATTATTTAAATTTTAAATATGGATGTACATATAAAATGGGTATGTAAATTATGATACTTTTACCCTTTGTACATTTTAATAACTTTATCTATTTTGATAGTCCAATAAAAAAATAATATATATTTTAAATTTTTTTTAAAATACTTAAAAAGTATTAAATAATAAAATAAATATAATAAACTTAAAGATAAATATAAAATATTATAAAAATTAAAAATCTTAAAAGTAATATCATTTATTAAAAAATAAAAAAAATTTAAAATTAAATACTTATAAAATTTAAAATTTAATAATTCAATATATATATATATATTAGTTGAAAAAATTTAAAAATGGCCTAATAAATATATGAAAAGTTATTTTTAGCCTTAAATAAAAAAATAACTATTTTTAATCATTTTTAAAATAGTTAAATTATTTTTAAACCCTTCTATCAATATTTATGTAAAATTTGCAATCAGCCCATCATTTATATTATCAGATAAGGATAAGATTTTCATCAGATTTCAGGAGAGAGAAAAAACAAAAGAAACATTCCAGACCATGCACCGTTCATCTCCCTCGCCATCGCCGTTCATCTCCCTGGCCGTCGCCGTTCATCCTTGCCCTAAGAAGTCGACATCGCTGTCGCCAAAAGGGAGTTGTTATTGTTATCGTACCCCCGTTCATTCTTTCACATATCGTCGGAGTTCGCGACGAGTTCGAAGTGATTTCTTGTGATTTCTTCGATGGTTGGCGGAGTCGATTCTACAAAGGAGACCGGTTAGAAGACAAAGAAGGTCGTCGCGACGAAATGAGGTCAGGTCTGCTGGAGTTTCGACGTCAAAGACGAATCCCGCCGAGCAACGAACAACTGTTAGTTTTTTTAAAAAAAATTTAATGTTGTTCACTTAGATTTTTTTCATTATTTTTTCTGCCCATTTTATGATTTCTTATTTAGTTGTGATTTAATCTTATTACTTAGATTTTTTTATTATTTTTTCTGCCTAGTTTTTGATTTCTCATTCGGTTGTGATTTATAATGTAAGAAATGATTGGTCATCTTCGTCCTCTTTATATATCATTCTTTCAAAATATTGTAGCAATTGACTAGTTGATGGCAGATTATACAATGATCTTTTTGGTCCCCATTACCCTTGGATTATGTCTTGTTTGATGATTGTGAGATCATGAGATGTAATTCAAATGAAAGCAGATTGTATTTATTAAATCACAGGCCATTCATGTTCTCCCTTTAATTGAAAATTGACAGGAGAATTAAATGTAACTCTTTATCAATAAGTTGAAGTTGAATTTAATTTCTTGAGTTTTCAGTCTAGTAGTGATTTTCATAGTAGAAAAAGCAGGTCAGATGCACATCAAAATCAAATCCATCGTGAAAAATGCCTATAGCATTGTGAAACACACCAGTCATTCACATAATAAAAAAAGATTCGGTATGGCTCGTCTGATGATATAAACAACCACTTAGAATATCAGACACCTCTAAATTTGGTAAACGACAGAGAAGTTTGCCCCATCTCACTGGTTTTTGTTACTATGGATTTCAGAGAGTTTTTGTTACTTTACAGAATTCATATTTATTTTAATGATTTAATGTTAATGATTTTGATATGCTCTTGTTAATGTGTTTCCAGCATGTTACAATGAATTTTCACACGTATATTTTTTATTTGTTTACAATAAATATTATAGTTGTGTATGTATTGGGAATTAGTAACCTTGGTATTAAATTACAATGTTTCAGGTTCTTATTCCGTGTTGTATTAGCAATTACCATTGGGTTTTGTATAAAATAACATTGCGGAAGAAAATAACCCCATTTATGACTCCCTCCAGAAGCATCAAAATCTACAACACCGCATTTTACAGATAGAGCCATTAATCAAATTTTTACGGTCAATGTTGAGGTGTGGGGGGATTCTTCGATAATGCAGGTATCGACCCATAGACGAATAGATTAAAGGTTGATGTACTTCCTCCCAACAAACTGTCACTGCTACCAAACGGGTAAGTTCTGGTATTCTTACATTTGTAATAATCGACATGGTAACACATTCGTGTTTCATTAATTTCTTAATATTTGTATACACTTTCTAACGAATGTATTGCTTATTGCAATTACAATAACAGTTGTGGGGCTTTCGTCATGAAGTATATGGAAAACGTAATGACATATAAAGAACTAAATTGGGATTTTAATAAAGAAGATGCCAAAAAAATTCTGAAGGAGATTTAGATGGAAATTTTTACTTATAGTGTACATTTGGACTGATAAATATGTTAAAAAATTTTATGTACACAGTGTTTTGTGAAAAAGTTACGGCTTAAGAATGAGACAATTTTTAGTCTTCATGTTTATATCTGTGTTTAGGAAAATACTGACAATTTTTGGCTGAAAACTGTCAGATATCTATTTATAGTTTTCATGATACTGTTTTTGAATAATAGAATTTGTGGATTCTTGGTTATTGACATTGCTGATATTGTCTTTCTAGCGCATTGCCACATTGCGATGGATCAATTAAGAGCTCCTTCAGTTTTATTTTTCGTATTTTTTTTTAGTGAAAATTTGTGTTGGCTTAAAAACAACATCTTCTCATGATTTCAGTTTTGCTAAGTGGTTTTAATACTCCATCATTATCATAAATATATTATATTTCTTTAATATACCACCATAGATTTGTATCTATTATATCCCTTTAATAAATCATCAATCACTAAAATAAAAGTTGAGATTTTAATAGAGAATTCTTGGATACCTCTACCACCAACCATATTGCAGCAACAAGAAAACAACCAACAGGTATCAAATTAGGACAATGAAAAATGCAACCTATTTCCAACAAGTTCAAAATTTGGCATGTCAAGCGAGATGGCAATAACAAAGAAAAAACCAACTGGTTCAAATTTTGGATAATAAAAAATGCAACTTTTGTCCTTAACCACCAACCTATAAAAAGATGTTTAAGCAAACAAATACACAAATAATCACGATAACCTGAAAATATGCAAGACATAACCATATATAATTAGGAACAACGTTAAATAACATAGATTAAATTCGATCTATTGTGCACTTCCGCATGTATCAGTATCCATTTCGTTGGTGGTTGGAGAGTGGTCAACAAACTGACATGTTTAGCGGTTATGTCCTAACTGCTTGCAAGTACCGCATTTTCTCTATCGACGTACCTGAACTTTTTGACTAATAAAATTACTTGGCTTAGGAACTGTAGTTCTTCGACTTAGGTTTGGGCAACCCAAACGATTGTGTCCAGTTTCACCACATTTTGTGCATTTGTTCAACTGTTGGATCTCACCACTCAAAGGTAACCTGAACTGTCTAGGTCTTCCTGACCGTCTTCTACCTGCTGGTGGTAGTACCACCTGACTGCTTACCTCTATAGGTATATTCTATAGAGATTGATTAGGAACTGGATTAATTGGTGGTGCATATGCGATCTTCAGCCAGAAAGTGCAGTGGTACTCATGGTATAGACAATTAAATTCTATCCTTGAGGACCTGTACAAAACAAAAAAATTACACCTGTCAAATGTTAGTACAATGAAAAACAAGTTAATTGGCTACGCAATGGAAAAATAATTTACAGCGATATTATACCTAGTTACTACAATTCGCGTTTACAAGGAAGCAGGTCTAAGTCCCACTGGCGACAAGGGCATGTCATTTGTTCAATTCAACCAATCCATCGTACTCGCCATTGGTCATGTCAATAGGATTCACATGGAATGATAAAGATTATTCATACATCGCCTTGCAGTGATTAAAAGTTGTACTTGTAAGTTGTGAACTATTTGTTACCGCCTCTTGCACCGGTTGTAGAATCATCTCTAAAGCATATCCCTCAAGAACTCCATTGATGCGGTGATTGACGACCTTCGTGCTCTCTTTATGCAATTATTTAGTGTCTCTGCAATGTTTGTTGTCATCATTTGGTACCTCCAACCTGGCATATAAGCATGTGCTTACCTATGAACTCCAGCATCCACTAATATATTGTAAACACTTGGTTGAGAATTTTTAATTTGGATCACTGTTGTATCATAAATGTTAGCTTGGTACGCGTACGCAACCTTGCTACAAAGGTCCAAGATATCCTGACATCCCCTGCAACATTTCTTGAGGTTCTGTTTCAGATGAAAAATACAAACCCCGTGAGGTACACGAGGATAGATGATAGCCATTGCATTTGAAATGCTTTTATGTTGATCAGAGACAATGACCAAGTCATTAGGAACACCAAATGCCTCCCGTAGTTGTCTCAAAAACCATATCCAGCCATCTTCAGACTCACCGTCCCCAACTCCAAATGCCAACGGCAATGGGTAGACCATTTCATCTTCGTCCATGCATGTAGCAACTTAGATAACGCCGGTAAATGCACCCTTCAGATGGGTAGCATCTATAGTTATAACTGGTCATATTACGGACTGAAATCCTTAGATACAAGGCCCAGTGCGAGGAATGAATACAAGAACTGATTGTTTAAATCCGTATGAATTGCTGTCCATTATAGTTGATTATAAGTCTACGAGTATTCATTTCCTGAAAATAAATGACAAATATTTAGATTCGTAAAACATTTCACAAAAAACATGAATAAAATTTCATTGCAAACATTTCACTAACAACATTTCACTGAAAAAAATTACACCTTAAATATTTCACTAACCCTACATTTTACTAACCCACATTTCACTAACCTACATTTCACTAACAAATATTTCACTAACCAATATCTCACTAACCAACATTTCACTAACTAATATCTCACTAACCAACATTTCACTAACCTATATTTTAATAACCAATATTTCACTGACCTACATTTTACAAACCAATATTTTACTAACCTATATTGCACTGACCTACATATCACTAACCTACATTTTACTAAGCAACATTTCAATAACTATATTCAATAAACATTAACATTTCATTAAAAAAAAAATTAATATCACCCAAATTCTTTCAACCACAAATCAAACACATTGTACAAAAAAATATATAACTAAAAAACTAAAAAAATCCATAAAACACATTTTAAATTAAATACAAAAAAATCCATAAAATTACCTCCAAATTTTAATTTTATTGAGGTAATAAAGTATTAAAGACAAGATGATGAATGTCAGAAAAATATCTGAGTGTAAGTAATTTCAATGAAGAAGATAAAAAAGAAATAAATAATAAAGGAAAGTGTAAGAAAAGGACAAGAAAGAGAGAAGAATGCGGCTAAAAGAAATGGAAACAGTCTTTTGTTTTAACTAGGTATAAGTGTAAATAGGATTTTTATGTAATTTTTTATGGAATTTTTTATGGAATTTTTTATTTTTTGAGTTCTTTTATAATTGTCCAGTTAGAGGGTGGTTGAGGACTAAAAACGATTATTTTTTTATATGTGGCTAAAAATTATATATTTATTAGACCATTTTTAATAATTCTCACATTTTTTTTATTATTATGTAGCATTTTATTTTTTTTACTAAAATTTGAGTTTTATGAAGAATCCAATCTTGAATATTATTTTATTTTTAATAAATGATGTTACTTTTAAAATTAGAGGGTGATTATTCTAACCAAAAGCATTAAAAATGTCAATCATCCTATGCAGGATGTAACATGCTCCTAAAACCTTTGGAGACAAAGTTATGTATAATAATGGAGGAATAATATGCTCATGTTAAGAACCACTCAATATATTCAGTGGAGGCTATATTTCTCATTATTATACATTTTGTCTCCGAAGGTTTTAGGAGCATGTTACATCCTGCATAAGATGATTGATAGTTTTTTTTAAAATTTTTATAATATTTTTTTAATTTAATCTTTTCTAAGTGTTTTTTTTTTAAATTATATTTTTATAACACATTAATTTTATTGGACTATCTAAATAGATAAAATTATTAAAACGTAAATAGTTGAAGGGTAAAAGCATTATTCTAATTTAATAATTTAATAAAAAAAGGGTAAAATAGTCAATTTATTTCTGTCAGGTCTGACCGTCAAAATTTTAGTCATAGGGACTAAATTGATATATTTTGAAAAGTGGGGGACAATGCGAGTTAAAAAGTAAAAATAGGTGAAAAGTGATATTTCTAAATAACTTAAGGATCAAATTAATAATTACTCAAGGTATAAGTTGGAGTTTAAATAAAAGTAGTTTCTTTGTAACATGACCTAATATCTGTGTGCTCATTGCAATTTTTTCTTTTTCTTATTATATGATGGTGATAAAGAGAAGAGGCACTGCTGCTGATGAAGATAAATATAAAGAGATTTTTTTGTGCATGTGGTTTTGGGTCATGAATGAAGAAAATTTTTATTTTGAAAATAAAAAATAAATTATTAATAGAATTTATTTATTTATTCTTTCTTGTTTTTCAACTGTCAGATTTTTTTGCAAAAAATGGCACAAACATTTCCGAGTTTAAGTAATATTGCATGCAATGGTAACTTTCACTATAATTGTACAAATACCTAAAATCTATTGACTAACAGGTGGACTAATTCTAGACTAACTGATTCAAAGGTATGGTTATTGAATTATTTTTCAGTTTGGTCAAATTGCCCTTTAAATTATCATTTTTCGATTTAAGGTCAATGAAACTACTCTTCAAATAGTTATTTAATAACTTTTACTGAAAAATAAAATAATAATTAAATAACTATCTGAATAACAGTTTGATTATTTTTCAATTTAGAGTCAGTCAAACATTAAATTTAAAAGTGGTTAACGTATTTTTGAGAATATTTGTGTAATTATAGTAAAAATTATTACTGAATGCAACCTAAACTCAGGGGAAGTTTGTACCTTTTTTTTTTTTTTTACTTTAAATTAATCTAAAAGCATAATTTGCTTGCATTTGTTTTTACTGACTTAATTTGTAAAATGACGTGTATTTAGTCGTTAATATTTAACGGTGAATAACTAATGATAGGAAAGATTTATATAATTTCATGTAAAATATTCATGTAAGTGCAATTAGACCTAAAATGGATGGTCGTTTGTGCAATATTCCCTAAGAAAATATTGTCCACCTAACAAATTTGAAGAGCCTAAGAATGCAGGTTAGTTGTTCCAACCCTTCAAACAGGTGCATGAAAATTGGTCACTGCCTGACCATAATCCATCTTCATTATTTTCAATTTGACAAGACACTCATGAATTAAGAGTTAACTACCACTTTTAATTATGACAACATCGCAATATTTCCCACCAAAAAGAAATCACAAACTTCCTTGACGAAGTGACACAACTTTACCTAAACACATAACAAACATATGGTGTTCCTTGGGGCATAACTCACACAACAGCGTTGAATGTTAGATTTACAAAAACACAATAGGCACGTTTCTAGTTGGTAACACAACTAATCCAATCTCTCGAATCTCTGCTTCTATATCACGTAACCTTGTCCCTACACTATAAATAAGCCCTCAACTTGGGTTCTCATTTACATATAAACATATAACAAACAGACAACATATCTGTTTGCCTTGTTACTTTCGAAGGTATTAAATGGAAGTAGAGAGAGTTCAAGCTTTATCCTATGGTGGGCTCAACGAGCTCCCAGCGCAGTTCATCAGACCCACACACGAGCGCCCTGAAAACAGCAAACCCATTGAAGGTGTAAAGGTGCCTGTGATCTCCCTGTCACAGCCTGATCATCATGTCCTTGTCAAAGACATCTTCGAGGCATGCAATCAATGGGGATTCTTCTTGATCACTGATCATGGCATATCACCATCTTTGATCCAACGTCTACAAGAGGTGGGCCAGGAGTTCTTTAAGCTCCCAAAAGAGGAAAAAGAGGCCTATGCTAATGACCCTTCTAGTGGCAAGTTTGAAGGGTATGGGACAAAGATGACTAAAAACCAAGATGAGAAGGTCGAGTGGGTCGACTATTTTTTCCATCTTATGACACCCAAAACTAAGATCAATTATGATCATTGGCCCAAAAATCCTCCCTCTTACAGGTATGCCATGCCCATGCATGATTTTCTTAGTAGAAGAGACAAATTTCATTATATATAAACTGCATTATATTTTCCAATTTTAATTTAAGGAAATTTAACAATATGTTTGATACAGGGAAGTCACAGACGAATACAATAAGGAAATTTTAAGGATAACATACCAACTACTGGAGTTGCTCTCAGAAGGGCTAGGCCTGTCCGGGAAGGTTTTGGAGTCCCGCTTGGGAAATGAAGAGATAGAACTAGAAATGAAAATAAATATGTATCCACCATGCCCACAACCTCAACTGGCCCTTGGAGTTGAACCTCATACTGACATGTCTGCACTCACCATACTTGTCTCCAACGATGTTCCCGGTCTTCAACTCTGGAAAGATGGCAACTGGGTTGCAGTCAATTACTTGCCAAATGCACTTTTTGTCCATGTTGGAGATCAACTCGAGGTAATGCACCTTCTTCTGTTTAATTCAATTACATTAAGGAATTCTTAGTGAAAGAAATATTATCACTTCCTCAATCATCAAAACAAGCCTAGAGTCCCAAACAGTTAAACAATTCAAGGAACAAAATGCAAGCAAAGATTATGTCTACGAGCATTAAACAATATACATCTGAAATATAGGTTGAAATTGGAGTAGCACTAAGGTAACTTTAGTTTCAGGTTTTGAGCAATGGCAAGTACAAGAGTGTTCTTCACAGGAGTGTAGTGAACAAGGAGCATATGCGCATGTCCTGGGCAGTCTTTTGCACTCCACCACACGAGGCATTGATTGGACCACTTCCAGAACTTGTCGACGACCAGAATCCAGCCAAATTCTCAACCAAAACCTATGCGGAATATCGATACCGCAAATTCAACAAGCTCCCACAGTGAAAGCAGTTCATGCAATTATGAAATTGACCTGAAAGCGTCTCTTAATAATTGAAACTGCATGTTGTTGTTTATCCTGATATTCTATTGCCAGAAAGGATATGTAATAGGATTTGTTGATGGTTTTGCAGCCCTCTTTGAAAGTGTCCTGGCCACTCCATGGTCACAAGTTTGTTTTAGTAACTATTTTCTGTATTTATGGCATTCACCGAATGTTTCTCAATAAATTTTATCTTCATTATACTAGTTTTTGATCAATCTGTCAGACTGAGGATAGTTATCTTTTCGATAAATTTAATTTCAATTATGTATTATTTATGGCTTTCTCCTCTACTTAACAATAAGGCTCTGAATTTCAATCTTGTTAAAATCTGATATATGCCTAGTTTTTTTTTTTTTTTTAAAAAAAAAAAACAATTTTAGATAGTCCAACCGATAAATTTCCAGATCCACTGAGTCAAATAATCTCATCTAAGCTTCCACAGTGAAACAGAATGGTAGAGAAGAAAACCTGTAGATCTTGTGTGGTCTAAAGAATGCAACTGTTGTCAGGCTAGTTTGGTATTGTAAGATCATCCCTCACAACTGCATTTCCTTTCTTTCAAAGAGAAGGGGACCAAGATTGGTTTCTCTAATTACCATTTTGTTTAGCAGTCATGGTGCATCTGCATGCCTTATGGTTGTCTCATTACTTCAATTACGAATATGCTGGCTAATAAATTTCATTACATCTTTACACTTCATTAGCAACTGACAAGGTGAACAAAGAAACATTCTTCTACAACACTCAAAAACTAGTAAACTAAAAGGAATAAGGCTTAAAGAAAAGTAAATCAACAAAAACTCTCCAGAATTGAAGCAACTCCTAGTAATCAGATCTCATAACATCAAAACTAATATTATAGATGAATTATGCATACACATGCACAAGCAGCCAGTTTCTGACTCATTCGTTTAAAGACTAAACATGGTGAATCAGAAAATGTTAAATGCTGGAATTAGCAAAAGTTTTTATCTAATGGCCTTTGGAGTCACCGTCAGATCACATATATATTCCTTACCTTATAATATGAAGTTTTTATTCTGTCATTTCAAACTAGAAATTTTTGACGGAGCTCCCTGAGGGACCTTATTAATTGCCCATCTCTTCATATCTTCACATACTTCCCATATCTTGCTTTCTTGTTCCCAGTCCCATATATCCTTCATAGTGGCTTCCGTACCTGCTTGGTTCAGTTCATTGAACCATCCGATTCCCTAGGAACCAAATGTCAATTATCAAGAAGAGTTTATGAATTATTTAAGAAGAATAAGGTACCATGAATTAAAGGGGAGAAAGTTATCTCAGAGTCCCAAAACTCAAGGATCAAGAAAATTTATGGAAAAATAAAAAGCAAAATCTTTTAACTGGACCTGAGGTTATTAAAATACTTCCAGAGTGATTCTATAAATACCTACCTGATACTAGAAAAACTATTATAGCAAATAAGGAGGGCAATCAATAAATAAACCTTTGACCTTACCTCCCTAGAGATAGACAAAAGGTACAAACATCCATCTGCATTCTTCAGCCCATCAAGGTGTAGATGAAGAGGTTCTTTCATGATTAAAAGTGCTGTTTCAACATCGATGAAGCCTACTTCGACCATCCTCTTCAAAACTCTAGCTTGGAAAGTCTTCCCTCTGTGAAAAATAAGTACTCCAGTTTTTATTCTTAAGTTTCTCCCTGACAAACCAGTTAATACTGAATGTAGTATATGAAACGAAAATAGAAAGCAGGAGGTATGATTTATTCCAAAACAGCAGCAGAGACAAACCTGCTACAATCCCTGAGTGGTGATCGAAGTTCTGGAGCAGGTATAATCCCTGCAAGCATTGCAGACTCTCCCAAACTCAGAAGAGATGGATGCTTTCTGAAATAGAAACCTGATGCTGACTCAATGCCGTAGATACCGTGTCCCCAGTATATCTGTATTGTGTCATTTCTGTTACACTATCTGCAAATGTAATTGGTAACTGATATTGACAATTCACCATCATCTGTTGCTTTTTGACTCCCTAGTACCTTCTGTGTATTGTGCAATTAATACACTTCATAGGAAATATAATCTTAGTCTGGAATCTGCCCCGTGCTTTATGCAATAACAAAGCAACCAATAGGCTGACTACAACAGCAACTCTGGAAAGACCTCATAATTTATTCCACAAATTGTGAGATTTTCACAACTATATTCCAGCAAAGAACACTGCTCTCATTAAGCTGTTGTATTTTAACCAATATGAAAAACCTAACAATTTTTCACCAGCAATGATAAACATTTATTCATCCATCATGGGGCAAAACATCATGCCCATGTACCAACTAACTCCAATTTATAGCTTTCGCAGGCAACTTTAAAAGCATTTTCACAATTGCATCTCCACACAATTGTTTCTGCATTATTTTTGTGATTACAGTTTCACAAAAGCATTTTCTTACAAGGCTTAAATAATATAATTTGTTCAGCACAAATATCAAACTAAAGAAAATGAAAGCTCAACTCAAATACTTGTTACACAATGCATTAGAAGGAGAGCAATCTGAGATAAGTATATATCACCTTACTCATATAGGAACTCAATATTTCCCATTTTGACATTACCCTCTCCAAAGCTAGTGCCAACACCATTTCGACAATCTTTCTTGAGACCGTGCGCTCATTTTTAAGGAAACTATTCTTGACAAGCTGTCACATTGATTGAAATTTGTTAAGAAACATAAAGAACTAAAACTGGTATAAGCCAATGTTGTGGAAATCAACTAGATGAAAAAAGATAACTACTAAAAAAAGGGTCATATTTCCTTCTAAAAGTTTGGAAGGAAATGCTGGTTAAAGACCTAAAATTGCTCATATAAGGATATCCTTTTTGCTTTTCATGCTTTGGGTTCCTCTTCTATTCTAGAACTAAAAATCAATTTTGCAAGACAAGCCTTATATTATCAACACTAATGTACACAGGGAAGTCCATTACCATATCAAGCTAGTTTCACGTGCTTCCCATTAGCAACTGCTAATGTTGAAAGTCAAATAATATTTTCAGTTTCGAGCTTTAGCTAAAATGATTTTAGAATATCCAACTGAACATGCACACAAAGAGAGGTCAAGAGCACCAATCAGAAAGCAGCAGGTTCAATAGTAGTACCCATTTCAGTGGCGAAAAGGTCTAAGATAGCAAATCAATAAAGGGAAAAGGAGCAGACACCAAATAAATCAATTGACTTTGATAACCAGAATCAGTATCATTTCACAAAACCTTTAATAATAACTGAATATACAGATTAACCTTCAAGATTATGTGACTACAAACTAGTCACTTGCTAATCTTTAATCTCAGAGCAATTTTAGCTTAGAACTTCAGATAGACTAACTTCATAGCGTTTAATTGAAAGTCCATACAGGAGAAAGCAAGAACATCTATCACAGCATCAGTTTTGATATCAGCAGCCAAAAGGTCTAAAGTAGCATACCAATTGTCTCTGAAAAGAGGCACTACCGTAAAACTTATCAGTAACCGCTATACCCAAAAATTTAAGCAGTTAGAAAAAGATCCAACAATAATATTTATACTCTAATACACCCCTCACGTGCAAGGCTAGACTCTGGGCTTGTCAAGTGGATTGAAACACAGGCCCATTTTGCTCTTTGTTGTGATTATAGATTAAATTAATTGGGTACAGGTTTCTAGGATTCAAACTTGAGACTGTTAGGTCAACTAGTTTCTAATACCATCTTAATAACCGCTATACCCAAAAGTTTATAACGTTAAGAAAGGGCCCAACATTAGTATTTATACTCTAATAAAAATAAACCCCAGTATCATGATTAATATTTGTAACCTCACATCCTAATTAGGGAATAGCAGCCAGAAAACATTTGCGACCAAGTTTAACTAGGAGACCAAGCAAATTGCATAAAGGAGCTGAGGCCAAAGCAAGCCAATCAGGTAGTTGGAAACCAATTCAAATATACTAATTGACATGGTATGAAGCAAATAGCTATAATTGAAGAATATTGTATATGTTAATTACAGATAGAGGAACAATCATATGGATACTTGTAACCCAAACAAGCTCCAACAACCCTTTATTAAACCTTCAAGATAGTTTCAGGATGGAAGTGCATAAAACTCTTTCCCACATAGTCCAGAAAAAAAAAAAGATAATGAAGAAAAATTATGATAAGATAGAAGATGACAAGACGTCACAACAATCATACACAAGTTTTAATGGCAGATCTTCATTTTTGAAATACGAAGTCTGAGTCTCCAAAACACAACAAGTGGATATAATAAGAACCAAAACGATAATAAATAGCTCATGATAGAAGTAGTGCATCTATAGAGCAACTATTAGAAGATACAACAAATTATTCAGATTGAAGAACTCCAACTCCAGATGGAAGAAGATTGAGAACCTAAATGGACATTTTATTTGCACAATGCCATGTCTAGCAGTTCGCTCAAAATGACACAAGCCACACATATCACAGACATCCTTGGACTGTGTGACAAGATGTAAAAATTATACAGTTACTTAAATTAAGGGAATAAAACAAGCTAAAACTCCATGTCTCAAACACCTTGTGACCATGCCTTCAATCACAATAAACTATACATGAGCTGAAAATTTTTTTAAGCCATTCTAATTATCTTGGGCCAGAAATCTGCTGCGAAGAGACATAAGAAAAACAAGTATGCAAGCCAATTGTTGTGCTCATGGGAGAAGCATTTGCTCGAGGAAAAAGCATAATATCATTTTGCCCATTATCTTCTTCTATCATGGAAGCTTCAGTAAACCTACGTCCATAAAAGCGCAAGAAATTCAAGGATTCAACCCTTGGCTGGCTTAAAGGAATGCCTCCTTCCAACATGCCAACAACACTAACCATATTTGGCCGTAAGGCCGGTTCCTCATGAACGCAGCACAAAGCAACTCGCACTAATTGTTCCACCCCTTCACTTGTCACCCGCCCCTCTAGCCTTGGGTCAGCAATCTCCAAGTACCTCCCTTGCTCATGCATTTCCAATGCAAATAATGGAAAATAAACAAGTCCTGACACTGATGATGATGATGAGTGAACACCACTGCTATTGCTGTTATCCATGCTATGACTTTGAGATCTTGGTGAGCAATTTTTCCTTCCACTCACAAGTTCAAGCAATACCATTCCGAAACTATAAACATCAGTCTTTTCTGAGATTGCGGAGTTAGTAAGCCATTCAGGGGCAAGATAGCCACGAGTACCTCTCATTGTAGTAAACAGACTCGACTGTTCAGGACTTAGAAGCTTTGAGAGCCCAAAATCAGAGATCTTTACTTGAAAATGATCATGCAAGAGAATGTTTTCTGGTTTGATATCACAATGGATGATCTTTTGTTCGCATCCACTGTGCAGGTATGCAAGTCCACGTGCTGTTCCGAGTGCTATATCAAACCTCTCTTGCCATTCTAGGACAGGACCATTTCCAAAGAGGGTGCGGTCCAATGAACCATGATTCATGTATTCATAAACCAATAGGCGCTGTCTCCCTTGGACACAAAACCCTCTCAATTTAACCAAATTTACATGGTGAATATTTCCAATAACAGCAATTTCTGTGCAGAATTCTTTTTTTCCTTGGACACCTAAATTTGTAATCTTCTTCACCGCCACAACTGTCTTATCAAGCAGTGTACCCTTGTATACTGAACCAAAACCACCTGATCCAATCTGTGTTTTAAAATTACCAGTAGCCACCTCAAGCTCTTCATATTCAAACCTTTGAGGCAAGCCTGGGATGTAGAAGGCATCCAGGTCTCCTGAAGAAGGCGATTTCGTGTGGCCTGATTTCCAATCAGGAGTCTTGTCGACCCTCGATCTTCTCCACCATAGGAAACCTAGAGCAGCTAAAAGGACAAATCCAGTAAAAGGTAAGAGCACCAGAGCAGCTAAAGGAAACTTTTGACCTTGATCACTAAGACTATTATTAGGACTTAAGTTTGTCCGCCTAGGCCCAACAACGACTTTGATGTAGCCCATCAGGTCTTCACCACCTGTATTAGTGGAAATAATGGAGCCCAACACATTCTCAAGAACATAGCAAGAACCTGATGAATTCTTATAGAAAATTCCCAAACAAGAGCAATCCGCCAAGCAGAAATCTTGACAGACTGATAAATTCACACCATACTTTATAGGCTCAGAAAAATCAATAGTGAAGTAATCCATACCATAGCCAAGCCTCAAATATGCAACAACAGAAGAATTCAATTTACTAACCGTCATGGTTGAATTACAAGCAATTGGCAGAGAATGAGATTCATCACTTGGCATACAACCGCTTGCATTCTGAGAAGGTACGTGGAATCCAGCTGGACATGAACAAGTAGGGGAGCCAGATCTAGTGTCATCAGTACACAATCCTACTTTGCCACATGTAAACGGAATTCGACAACCATAATCTGGTCCCACAAATTCCAGTTCTGAGTCTTTGGAAGAAAAACTAATGACAGTGAACTTGCCAGATGCATCCAACTTAGCAATTTGGAAACTGGATGGTGACAAGATCACCTGCATTACCACTGCTGATCCATTCTTACCAAACAAATAGAGTCCCGTTCTATTTATTGCCATATACTCCACTATATAATTTGAGTTGACATAAGCTTTGGTACCCATTGACAGTTTCCAATACGTTTGTCCTTGCCATTGCAGTATTGCATCAGAAGCACTAACTGTGAGGCTGTAATTGCCCGTTGACAAGTCATGATCTGAAACAGCACTAAATAGTGACACACCAGCAAGTAAGTGTTGTCCGATCACAATTGTGTCTGTCGGGTAGTGGAAGCTCTCCCAAAGAGAGACATTAAACTGATCCAGTAATACAAGATTACCCATCTCAGTCAGCAATAGAGCATTTACTGCTGACTTCAAAGGTGAAGTGGACCACCTGAGGTTGCCATTTTGATCAGAAATGGTAATTCCTTTCGGCGTAAGATTCATTTTACCAGAACTGAAAATGGGAAAATCACGATTGGCAGACCAGATGATGTTATTGGACACAGCATGGATGACACACAAGTAAAATTTTGTTTGCTGAGCTCCAGGATTGAAGATAGCAGCTTTAAATGTTCCATTGTGAGATGACAAGAAGGCACCATTGTGGTCAATGAATTGAACATGTGAAGCAGTGAAATTTGGGTATACGAACTCTGAAAATGAGGAACCAGAGACCAGAGCAAGGAATATGAAACTGGTTGCAAAGAATAAGAAGTGTTCCATACAGAGGGTTGATGAGAAGAACAACACGGAGCACCAGGAAGAGTACGAAGAAAGGTTTGATGGAGGAGGAATTGATGAAGGTGGAATTGGTCCATTTCTTTTCTCCAACTCAGTTTCTGCATACTGCGTTGACCTCTGAAACTCTCTCTCTCATTCTATCTCTTTCTCTCTCTACACCTAGTAAATCTTGATTGGTGCCCCAAGCTAGATGTAATCTTTTAGCTGGTGCTAGCATCAGCTGCGGATGTAAGATATAATATTTTCAGTTTCGGTCAAACCTGAGGAAGTGTTTATTTATCCTAGCAAAATCGGTGATTCATGTACCGACACCTCTTTCTTCCCCTAGTTTATTCCCTTTCACCATCATCTTTACTTCAAATGCTATATGCACAACCATCATCTACCTTTAAACCATATCCTTTTACAATAATCAATATTCAATATTAAAATATGTAAATGTTTAGTTCCCAGTCTGACACAAGGCATTTATTATACTCTAAATTATTGATGCCTTATGCATTAATACACATTTTACAATTCTTTGCATAATATCCTATTAACTCAATAATTCATCAAAACTCTCACAAAAAAATAGCTATCACCTTGCGGTACCCAAAATAATAACCGAATAAACAAAAGCAAACATCAAAAACAAAAAATGCCGACTAACCTAGACAATAATAAACAAAAACGACTTGGTTGAGTTAAACCGTCGAACACATGGCAAACACCAGATAAATTATAAAAAAAAACCTTACTTGTTGAGTTATGGTGCTACCACCACCAAGAGCCGAAAAAGACAATATTGCTCGAGAAATCCCAACTGGGTCGACCCCAAAATGAGAAAAGAACCGCCTGTCCTCATAAGCAACAATGGCTTCCCATAAATGTGAAGGGTAAGCTCGCGTTTTGGGCTCATTTTCCTGCGCGAAAGCTACGAGATTGAGCCAACGAAGAGGGAAGTCTGGCAAAAGAGCGTTGGAGAAGAGACGGAGAAATAGAAGGGTTAGAGAGAATAATAAGAGAAATAGTAGTTCTAGAACAGGTTGGTTCTTCTTGAACGGTTGGTTTTGAGAGGATGCTCTTGGGTGGACTGAGTTGACTCGGTTGTAAAGTGAGTTGTAACGGGTTAAAGGTGGAAAAGAGAGTGAGAAAGTGAGAGAATGGGTTGGATATGTGTTAAAATTGGACTGGTACCATGAGTTTTGGTCGTTACTGAGCAGGACATTTGGGTATTTTGTGGGAAGATGGCTGGTAATGGAAGACATTTTTACATGTCAATTTATTTAGGTAAATATAGTTAAAACAATTTGAACTATTATGCATGACATGACATGCTCTTATTAACCAAATAAGCATAAGAGCCTACTCTCTACCTGCCAATTCGCTGCATATTCTTTGGAAGAGTTTTGCTTTTAATCCACCAGGTCATCTAATCAACCTAGATTGACAGATAAATAAAATATATATTTGTATTTTAATTTTAAATTGAATATTAATTATGATTGGAAATTTGGAAAAAAAAAAAAAAAAAGGTAAAGTTGGATCAAAATTTTTAGTACAAAACTTTAAATTTAGTTTTTCTTTTTAGAGTTAATTGACAAATATAACCTCATAAAGCTATTAAAATTTGATTTTAACCCCAAGTAAATCTATTAAAACTATTTAAATGTACGTTTGGAATAGTTTATCTACCAGCTAAAAGAGTTTATTTAATTTCAAAAACTCTTTTCACTTTTTTACGACTACTCGGAGAAGCTAAAATTTTGGATTTGTCCAAATAGATTCTTTTGAGATTTTAAAAATATTAAAATATCTAATATAATCATATTAAAGTATGTTAATTTTATAATATCCTTTTAACTTAAAATTATATCATTTTTTGTAATTTTATCATTTCAAAGAGCTTTTTTAATTGACAACCAAACGACCAATGACTTTTCCTTAAAAGCACTACTTTTAAAAGTTTTACTTCCAAAAGTTTTATTTGGAGAAGCTCTTGTAAACGGACTCTTAGTATCCAATTATGAAAAAAAAAAAATTCATTCCAACCCAAACAATTACAAAAAGAACTCCTAAAAATTCTACAGGTGTATTTCACGTGAAATACACATGTTATGTCACGTTTGAAAATATGTTAAATATACCTACAGATTCTGCAAATTTGTTTTTCAAATCTTTTTGTCCTCTTTCTTTTCTCTCTTCTCTTTGTTGTCCCTTTTACTTTAGTAGCTCTTTCTTCTTCCCTCTTCACTGCCTGCTTCTCTCTCTTTTTCCTATTCTCCCTCACTTTCTCGATTTCTCTCTCAAGTCTTTGTTTCTTACTCACTCTTTTTTCTATTTAGAATACATAAACCCTGTTTGGTAGGGTTTTTACTTTGGGCTCTTGGCTTCTTGGAAGTTCTTCCTGCAAAAGTCATATATTTTGACTTTACCTAGAAGAGCTTTAAAAGTTTAAAAGTTCTTACATGAGAACATCCAAACAGTTCCAAAAGGGCTTTTGGACTCAAAAAGTCAAAAGTAGACTTTTAAAAGCCCAACCAAATAGGCCCTAAAAATAGTGATCAACACACATGTTAAAAGGCCTTCTATATTGGGTCATTTCTACATTTTTTTTTAAATAAAAAAATTTGGTTAGTAATAGTCAAATTGACGATTGTGGTAAAAAATAATATTCATTAATACACCCAAAGTATTAGTGAGAAAATGGTTCAAATTGGCACCATTTAAACCTTTACTTTCCAAAATAATACATGATTATTGTTTTATTTGAAAATAGCACATATTTTCAAATAAATCTCAAATTGCCCTTAATGTAATGAACGAACTCTATTTCTCACTCTAACAAAATCACTCACTCATTCTCTCTCTAACCCACTCACTCACTCATGAAATTAGTTCAAAAGGGAAAGGAGAATAGGGTTTTACTTGCTTGTTTCAGGTGGGCATTCTATTATTTTTATTATGTTATGATTGTTTAGGGTGGGCATTGCAATCTGAATCTGAATAAGTGAAGTGAACAGTACTGAGATGGGCATGGACTGTTCATGAGCGAACTAACAATTCTCCCACGATCTAATTTTGTTTGTGGGCGAACTATTAGTTCGCTCACGAACTAAATCAGAGCTATCACGAACTAATCAGAGTTGTCACGAACTATATTTTCTATGTAGTTCGAACATTGTGCATTTTTCAAGCATTTACTAACTAATTGAATGTTGTTTTGTTTTTTTAGTGACATGGATTGAGTCATACTTTTGATATCATATAATGGATACTGAGAGGAAAAATCGGGCAATAGATTTCAATATGTCAGTTTTGAGACGAAGGGGGTTAAAATCTGTAAGGATTTGACATATAAGCAACTAGTAGTGATCGTGCATACGGCTATGAAAGTGGACCTAAATAAGTACGATTTGGATATTAAATCACTAACTACCGGTAAAAAAGGTAAACTGTAAAACTATCGTCAATTATGATGATTATGTTGACTTTATGCTACAGAAAGACCATCATCTCTTACCATAAATATGTGTTATTCCTATTAAACGAAGAGTTGAGGAAGCTAATATTGTAACGGGGAATCAGTGGTTCGCTTCAGTAAGTGGTAGTAACCAGCCGTTCCAATTAGACCCTAAAATTCAATATGCTACACAACCACTATTGCATCATCATAACGCTTTTCACAGGGTGGCATTTAATGATCCAATTCCAGTAAGTGATAATCCAATTCCAGCAACTGATGGAGGAAACATTTCATATGCTCATCAAGAAGAAGATGTCGGGCCATAGGGAGAAACCAATCTCGATTCACAAGCACACCATGTTGTAGACCCCATGGAATACTATGTAGAGCCTAACGATGTATAGGTAGAACGTCAGTGTAACAGAGGACACAAAGGTGGTGCAGATGATGTACCTAGGTACAACGTTCAAGATGGTAATGTCAATCTTGCAAGTAGTTCTACACATACACAGTAGGTGATTCTAGGTGCTGAGTCATTTTTGATTGGAGAGGGTAGTATTAGGGAACCATCCACACCCACCAGCCTAATTTTTAGTGGTCAAATATTTTCACGGAAGAAAGATTTGAAAAAGTTGTTGGGATTATATTCATTGAAGTAAAATTTTGAATGGTGTGTGAAGAAGTCGAATATGTCTGTGTTCCATGTCATCTGTAAGATCGATAATTGCCAATGAAAGTGTCGGACGGTAAGGTTGAAAGATGGGACGTTTTTCTAGGTTATAGGATTTGTTGAACAATACACTTGTCCATTATAAGAGGTTCATAGGCGACATAGGAACACTAGTACTATTACAATCGGAGAAGTGGTTGCATCAAGGCTCCAACATTGCTCTGGACACATTATTAGGTTGAAGGATATTATTGCATATATAAAGAAAATGTATGTTATTCAGCTACTGTACAGCAAAGCGCTTAAGTGCATTGGAGCATGCCTTGATTTTGACATTTGGGTCCCCTGTTGAATCATGCCAATTGTTGCTATCATATTGTTATGTCATTGAGCAACAAAACCCAGGTACTATGACAGATATGAAAATAACCCCTGACGGTAAATTTCTGTATTTTCTTTTGGCCCTTGATGCTTTATTGACGAGTTTTCGAAACTTCATGTGCCCAGTTATTTCAGTTGATAGAACCCATCTGAAGGGCAGACACAGGGGTACCATGTTTATGGCAGCATCCAAGGATGGTAATGAACAGGTTTATCCCTTGGCATTCAGTTAAGGTGATTATGAAAATAATCAGGCTTGGGAGTGGTTCCTGGAGTCCTTAAAAAAGGTCGTTGGCAATGTCGATAACTTGGTAATAATTTCATATCATCATGCAAGCATCAAAAGCAGAATGCATCTGTGTGGCCCGAAGCTTTCGTCTTATATGTGCGTGGCACTTATCACAAAACGTCTGAACAGCTTTTCATCAGCAGGACGTCACTGAAATATTTGACCGTCTATGAGGGCTTACACTGTCCTTGATTACAATAAAGAGATGGCAGAATTGTGCAACCTGCACAAGAAAGCTTTTGACTATGTTATTCGGGCTAACCCGACAACGTGATCACGTGTCCATTGTCCTCGAATGAGGTACAAATTTATGACAACTAACAACGTTGAGTGCCTAAACTCTTGCTTGAAGTTTGCTCGTCAGTTCCTCGCGATTACGTTGGCCAAGTTCATTCAAAACATGTGGCAAAAATGGTTTTATGATCATTACAGAGCTGCGGAGTCAATGCGGTCACAACTGACTGATGTTGCCCAAGCATCATTTTTAATGACAGCACATGCCGTTGATTGGAATATATTCTCTGTTAAGTGCAAAGGTCGCGAATGGATCGTTTAAAAAAAAGAAAAGAAAATTAATGAATTAATCTGGATTTTTTATATGGTGAGCAGAAAATCATTTTAAAGTTTCGTTTCGTCAAACTCTAACTTGAAATAAAATGAAAACGCTATGAACTACAACTGATTTTTTCTGAGCCTGGAAATTCGTTGGAATTTGGAAGTAGGTCAATAGATGATGAGCTTTATAAATTGTTTTGTTTCACTATAAAGCGGCTGTACAGTAGAGGAGATTCCAATTTTAACAAGATGTGGGTATAAATAATGTTTCCTTATTAATAATTTTATATAGGGGTACTTTTGTAATATAATATTTTAATTAAAAAATGGTGTATAAATAAGTATTTTGGGTGGTAATCTAATTATAATTTAAAAATAAGTTGATGGTAGTAGCTACAAACTCTCTTTATTCTCGAATTTATTCAAAGAAATTGTGCAGTCCTCATTATCTTATATTATTATTATTTTTCATGAAAAGTGATTACAAACGATTCCTTAATTTCCTTCAATGTTTTGATGGATTTTTCATTTGTTGTACGGCTTAATCCTTTACCACCAACGCTGAAGCTTCCGCAACTTTCCAGCTTTGAAACAACAATAAAGTTTTTTTTTTTTTTTTGGAGAGTTTCTTTTAATCGATTCCCTTTCAAACTAATTAAGTTTCTTTTAATCGATTCCCCTTCAAACTAATTAATACAATTTTAATATGTCTTTATTATAGAATAAATAAAACTAAATTTACCTCAGATTTGTTGAATTACATTTGAAATCAGAGATAACAGAAGAACTCTCTTGACATTAAGTTTGACCATTAAAAAGTAGGATTGACCGTTTAAAAAAAACAAAAGGAAAAGTAGAAGAATAAGTGAGAGATACATGGTGCATTCACCATGGGCCGCAAATTAGGGAAGGTTTGAGTCTATTTTTTAACGGTCAAACTTAACACTATAGGATTTAAGTGTGAGTTTATACAAACTTTGATTTCGAGTATAGTTCAACAAATCTCAAATAGATTTAGTGTTATATGTTCATTTATTGATAATAATTTTTTTAAAAAAAACTTATTTGCGCTTCTTAAATATTGTATTTATTACATTGGTACCCTTAAATAAAATTTTCTGACTCCATCCTTATATGCTCACATCCAAAAGTATATTCACAATGAGATTGATTTATTTTACGTTTTTTTTTGAAGTTACCACACAGTTTAAAGTCTATATAAACTTGGTAAACTAAAAGTGATTTAATAATAGAGAATTCAGAATCTAGAGATAAATGTTTGAATTTAAGACCTCCAAACTTGAGATTCTTATATATATTCAACAAGAAAAATATTAGTTCAGGTGGTAAGGAGCGATTCATTCAGTTTGGAAGTCCTTGATTCAAACATTGGGAACCCCAAGTTCGAAGCGCCCTGCTGCTGGCTCTTGATGAGGTAGTATATTTATGTCCTCATACTCCACTCGCGGTAAAAATCCTTAAGCTTCGGCTCCGATATAAGTGCGGTAGGGTGAGCCAGATGTGTATGGGTATATGAGGCACAATATTCTCTACCAGTAAAGCGACCAGTCTATCCACCAACCATTTTTATTACTAAAAAAAATATATTAGAGTAATAAATATATAGTTGTAATTAAGAAAATTGAATATGAGAAAAAGATTACAAGTTGTTGAAGGAAATGATGAAATCAGAGTCAGATTGTTGCAAAAGTCATTCTTTGTGTTTGTGATTATAACAACTAATTAAAAGATTTGCATGTAGTTGGCAAGTTGTAATGATATTTTATTTTATTTTATGGACGATACCAATCCAACTCATTTTAGTTGCAGCCTGCAAGTTGTAGATGATATGCAATGTATCTTACAGGCTCCTCAAACCTCCATCAACTGAATAATAATTTATTTATACAGGAGTAACTCCAAAAAAAAAAAAATTTATTTATACAGGAGAAAACATTTTGAGTCTGACGAAATTAAAAAATAATTAATTATATAAAAAGTAAAATCCACGTACCATTAACCAAAAACTTCTCTATTTCGGGGGCCTTTACCCAAAAACCACCTATAACCAAACAATTACATTAATGTCCCCCTTAACATCTTCTTTAACTTTTTCCATTCATCTTCTATCTCTTCATCACCTAACATTTAGAGCACACCATCTTTAAGAGTTTGTAAGAATTTTTTTTTATAATGATTCATTTAGAATCTTTCTCTAATATTTCCTCCATCAAGAATTAGGGATAAAAATGGTTGTGAAGATAGAGTAAAGTGATTTCTTTTCTTACATTTCATCCAAAGCTCAAATCTTCCATTTTGGTCTAAGCTATGTAAAAATCTTCCGTTTTGGTTGTGTCATTTACCATTAGATCAAAAAGGTTAAGCGAATAAGAAATAGCACAACTATAGTATTTAAGTTATATGTTGATGATTTATAACCCTTACATGTAACGTGGATATGATCTACCTTGTAATATGTGCATGAACAAGAAATTAAGAGAAAAGGGGGAAGACATGGTTTCACTCTGAAACCTCCTAGCTCTAATATCATATCATTAATCATTAGACCAACAAGTTTAAACTAATAGGAATGACACAACTATATTATTTAGGTTGATGAGCTTTATAAGAAGTTAACATGTTGCTTTATTTCCATTGTTACATTATTTAGCTTATGGGTTTTGGTTGTATGTATGAAAAAGTTGTAATTTTAGTACAAAATTAGTTGAATTTGTCATTTTTAGGTTTTTTTTTTAACCAGTATTTTAATTTTGCCATGTATTTCAGTTTTACATATGAAAGACAAATTTGAAATATATGAAATACAACTATGAAAAGCAAAATTGAAATACACTATTGACGTATTTCAATTTTGCTTGTATTTCAGTTTTACCTTATATTTCAGTTTTGTTATGATGTAATTTAATTTTGTCTATAAATTTTAAAACTGAGAGTATTTGGGAGTTTATCCCTACCCTATGTTAAAAGTATAAAATATATATATATATATATATATATATATATATGGTCAAAAATAAAAGCCACTACTCCCCTTCAAAAAAAAATTAAAAAATTAAAAAAGCCATTACTTAAAAAAAAACCAAAAATGCAAATCCCCAAAATAGAATTAGTGCTAACTTCGGACAATCTCTTTTAGGTGCCGCTCAAGATAATAGGTGGGTTCTTTCTATTCGTGGCAGTTTCAATTTGAATGTCGATGCAGCTTTTGATGTGGCTTCTGGTAAGTTTGGTTTAGGGTTGGTAGTTCGTGACTCCCAGGGTTGTTTATGTTTTGCTGCTGCTACTATGAGTTGCTTTGGTCATGTTTCAATTGAGGTTACAAAAGCTATGGCCATCTCTGAAGGTATCAAGTTGGCCGTTAGCAGGGATTTGATTCCCTTATCTATCGAATCGGATGCCCTTAACGTGGTTCAACTTTGTAACAACTCTTTCACTTCCAGGTTAGAAGTGGGCAGCTTGGATGACGAAATTATAATGTTTTGCTCAGTTTTTTATTTTGATTCTGTTTCTTTTGTTCCTCGTCCATGTAACAAGGTGGCTCACTGTTTAGTTAGGCATATCTTGTCTCTCGATTGTTGTGTTTGTTGGGATGTTTTCTTCTTTAGTTGGCTATTAAAGGTACCTGTGGATGATCTTTCTGTTGTTCTTAGCCCTTAGTGGTTTCTAATGACATATTAAAAGAAAAAAAAAAAAAAAAAAGTAGCAGACTAATATGACCTTGCAAGAAAATCAATAAAATACAAGTTGGAACATATTTTAGGCTGCAACTGTCAAATTCCTTTATTTAGATTTCGACCTTGTCTTCCGATGGCTGATGTGATTGTTTCAATATTAAACAATTAAGACATTGAAATGAATAAAATAGTTGGGGTTGGGGCAAAAACTATTTTCGAAATTAAAAATTGGCTCAATCAAGCTATAATTAAGTGGACTTTGTTTTTTTAAATACACAATTCAATCAATTTTTTTTTATTGCATTTGAATTAAATAATTTAATATTAGTTTATATTTAAAAACAAAAAATTAGTAGGCCTTTTAAGTAGAATTGTAGCTAATAAGTTGGTTATGGATTTTTAATGAATTTCCCTTATTCAAAAAATTATATATAATAACTAAATAGTTTACATTTTATACATATTATTATTGAAGAGGGAAATTGATTTTAATTTTTTTATAAAATAGCATTGTACAAGATGGAAAAGATTATAATACTCTTTGAATATATAAATTAAATTATTATTTTTTATTTCATATTATTGAGCATATAATACATTAAGTAGCAAAAATTGAGTGGTTTGTTTTTCTTCCAATATTTTGAACTATTAATTTTTATTTTCTTTTTGCGTGGGCTCACAGACTGTCTAATTTCTAATTTCATCAAAATCCAGCTTCTGAAAATGGATATCTTTCATAGGTTGTCTAATTTCATCATTATAAATCCAGCTTCTAAGAAAATAGTATCATAAGAACAAACCAAAGCAACCACATTGAAAGCATCACATTCCATAACACCAAGAAAAAAACCACTTTATTAATGTTGTTGTGTATGCTATGTAATTTCCCAACAGAAATTTGCAATAACCAAATTTAAATGAATAGGGATTTCTTATGTAGACACGCTAAGGATAAGAAGACTGTGCATCTGGTTAAATGGAAGAATGTTTGTTTGCCTAAATAGAAGGAATATTATTAAAATCCTTTATGTAGTTTAGGATATTAGACAAAGACCACTTGTAGTTTTATTTATGGTCAAAATACCCCTTATAATTTTACTTTATAACCAATTTTCCCCTTGCTATCAGTTATTATTCCCAAAATACCCTTAACCGTTAACTTTTATGTTAAAATTTTTAGGGCACTAAGAGAATCCCTCTATAGTTTAGGGTATTAGACAAAAATCAGTCCGTAGTTTTTTTGAAATAATACCCCCAATAATTTTATTTTATAACTGATTTCCCATTATAATATGTTTTAATTCCCAAAATACCCTTACTTTTTTAAGGCATTAAGGGTATAGGTAAATATCTACAAATATTAAAGGGATATTATTAAAATTCCCCTGTATTTTGGTGTATTAGACAAAAAACCACCCACTAATTTTATTTATGACCAAAATACCCCTTATAATTTAATTTTATAACTAATTTTTCCCTTATCGTCAGTTTTAATTTTCAAAGTACCCTTGACCGTTAACTTTTCTGTGAAAATTTTATGACACTAAAAGTATATAGGTAAATGCCTATAAATATTAAAGAGATATTATTAAAATCCCCTTTGTAGTTTGGGGTATTAGACAAAAATCACCACGTAATTTTTTTATGGCCAAAATACCCCCTATATAACCAATTTCCCCTTACCGTCAGGTTTAGTTCTTAAAATACCATTGACCGTTAACTTTTATGTAAAATTTTAAGAGCACGAAGGGTATATAGATAAATGCCTACAAATATTAACGAGATATTATTAAAATCCCCTCTGTAGTTTGGAATATTAGACAAAAATCACTCCGTAGTTTTTTTATGGCCAAAATACCTCTTATATAACCCTTACAGGTTTAGTTCCCAAAATACCTTTAACCATTAACTTTTCGGTTAAAAATTTTAGGACATTAAGGGTATATAGGTAAATGCTTACAAATATTAAATTAAAAAATTTTAATTTAACATCAATGGATTTCTACTGTCTATCTCAAAGATGAATGGTTGAGATTATAATAAAGAAATGTTTTTTTAAAAAAATTTTAAAAAATAATTTCTTGTTGTTTGTTATGATCTCCAGCGTCTATCTTTGTAATGGACGATGAAAATCCATCTTTTAATTTTTTTAATTTTATATATTTTTAGTTTTTTAAAATTTTAAAATTGTTTTATATTTTAGGTATTTTTTAAAATTTTTTCCCTTTTTTATTTGCATTGTCTGTGTGGATAGTGGAGATCTATTAAAATTTTATTTTATTTTTTAAAGTGTAAATAAGTAATTTTACTTATAAAGTTAACAAAAACTAACAATAGAGGAGAGATTGGTTATAAAATAAAATTAAAGGGGTTATTTTGACCCAGGGGTTTGTGTAATACCATAAACTATAGGGAGAGTTTTAATGATTTTTATTTTATTTTTTAAAGGGTAAATAAATAATTTTACTTATAAAGTTAATATAAATTGATGGTAAGGGAGATATTGGTTATAAAATAAAATTATAGGGGTTATTTTAATCATAATAAAACTACCAGATAGTTTTTATCCAATACGCCAACCTCTAGTGATAATATCCCTAAATAGAAAGGTGAGTTAGGTGTGAAGAGCATGAAGAACAGGTGAGTTAGGTGACAAAGAAATGGAATTAAATTTTGATAAAATAAGTTAATGAAAAAGATGTTTTGGTATATTCCTATAAGGGGTAATTTTATAATTATTTGAAAATATTTTTAAAAATCAAGAGCGAAACGGTGCATATCTGATTAATCTAGCATGACCTGTACATCTTATTTGGTTTAGATATAAATTAATAAATACAAATAGCATTTTGATAAATTCAATACATGGAGATAATTTTGAATTTTTTTTAAACTTTTTTATGATTGGTTACGTTGAGCTTGAGCACAATCAAAGGTATGTCTTTGGTGGTAAGAGTTCAAATCACACAATATATGTGATTAAATAAGTATTATTATTATTTTTTCCAATAAATATAGTGTTCAAAAACTCTTTCATAGATACTTTTACCTTTTATTTAAAAAGGGATTAAAATTTGGTCCTAAACTTTCAGAAAATATTAATTTTTTGACATATGCTTATTAGTTATTTTGGTCTTCAAAACTTTTCATAAATACATCTAAAAGATCCTCTCATTAGTTAACCGTTAGTCAGAATTAACTAAAATAAGGGTATTTATGTCTTTATACATCATTTTATAAAGTGATATATGTACCAATAAAAAATAAAAGATCAAGATTCAAGGTGGAGGTGGCCTCCATCTTTTTATTTAATTTTTAATTTTTCATTATTAAAATTGTAAAATTATTATTTATTTTTAAAATATTGTAATATTATTCTAAATTACCATTTAATATATTTTTAGGATTCTTAAACTTATTTTGGATTTCATTTATTTATTAATCCTACTAAAAATTGTAACTTTATTTTTTATTTTATTTATTAAATTTAATAGCATATAGATAATTTTGTAATAATAAAATATTTATATGGGTATTTAGGTCTTTTCGGCCATGCTCATATTGTAAATACATAAGTAATAACCTGTCAAAGAGTCTTTTTTAGTCAATCATTTTAAAGTAGGGGAAAAATAGTCATTTTAACCAATATGTTAAGTTTGAACGTTAATTTTTAATTTAGAGGGATCATTTTGATGTATTTTTAAAAAAGTTGAGGACCTAACAAACTAATATGTATATATAAATAAAAACGTATTATTTATTAAAAATTAGGAACCAAATTGTAAATCCCTTTTTTTTAAAAAAAAAAATATATATATAAAGCAATCGATATATTTTTGTCACTTGCATGGTTATATACTTATATTATGGTAGAAAAAAAGCCAATTAATTGTTTAGTTATTTTTTTTAAAGTAAAATTCCTGTTTCATAGATGTTAAAATATTAAGCAATCATAAATAACAAAATAAAATACAAATAATCTTATCTCAAAATGATATCATTTTTTTGAGTTGGGTTAAATGCAATAATTGACCTTATACTTTTAACTATTATTGGATAGGTAAACTAAAATGTATTTATTCAAAAACCTCCCCTGAAATTTAATATTTTTAAAATTTAATTAGAATATTAGATTGACTTTGGTTTGACAATAAGACTCTTATACCCTTTAAATGAAAATTTTGTTCTATCTGAAAATTTTTCAAAAAAAATATAAATAAATAAATCCTTTTAAACATATAATAATACAATTTTATTTATAATATATATGTATTAACAAAAAAAAAAAAAACTCCAATTATCGAAGATTTTTGTATTCCTTTTCTTTGTACAGTTCTAATGTAACATTTTCTAATTGACTCCTACTAGTACTACTTCCAAGTGGGCTTCTTCACGTGCCATTAATTCTTTTAGACAATAACATAGAGACATAAACTCAAAGCAAATGACATTCAATAAATATTTACCACATCCATATGCAATTCTTAATTCAAATATTAACGATAATAAGGATTTGCATCTTCTCCGCCAGCGTGGATAAGATTCAAGTATTCTCCAGCAGCTTGTCGTCTTGTCGGCAACCACATTTATCGCCAGTAAAGGTAGTAGAGGGACAACAGAGCGAGAGGAGAGAGACAGGGGGGTGAGAGAGGGAAGGCAAGAGGTTGTATTTATTTACTCTATTTATTTTTAGATTTTGAAATGGATAAGTTTGTCCTTACCACCCTAATGAAAGCTTAAGTGTTGTTACAATCTAGAGGGGATTTTTGAATAAACGCATTTTTGTCTATATATAAAACAATAGTTAAACATTTAACCCTATTGAGTTAAATTTCTAATCTTAACTTAAACTGTAGTCATTTTGAACTTTTTTTTTTTTTAAGAGAAAATGGAATATATTAAAAACCCAAGCAAAACACAACTACCTAGGACGATCGGCCTGGATCAAGCCTCCACAAATGGGGGACAGGACTCAAGCCAAAAAGAATCAGAAACCAAGCCAAGAGCAGCCTTTGCTAAAATATCGGCAACCTTATTAACTGTCCTAGTAGCAAAAGAGAAACTCAAAACATTCGACAAACAGGAAGAAGAATATCAGAAACAATAATCCCCACATTGGAGTGAGGAATGAACCTATCAAGGAGTAAATTAATGACGCTTTGAGAGTCCGACTCCACATGAACCGGAACCAACCCGCAATCACAAGCAAACCGGATGCCATGAAGAATGGCAGTGGCTTCTGCAACAAGAGGAGAGAAAGAAGCACGCAAACGCACCACACCAGCAACCAAAAACAAACCCCAAAAGATAAAAAATAATGAAACCCAAGCCAATGACACCTGCAGAAGAACAAATACTTGCATCTGTATTTAATTTAAAAGAACCAGCTGCTGGGGGGCGCCAAGAAACAAGCTGTCTGACAGAAGGGAGGCGCGACCCTTACAGCTGAGCAACCTGGAACTCAGACAAGAAAGCTGAAGACCAATCCGCAACCTCACCTGCATGAAGCAACAATTGCCTATGGATCGCTTGATTACGTCTAAACCAGACTCGCCAAAAGGCCACATACAACAGCTCGAAATCGAAAACCTGCAAACTGTCTCTAGCTGCCAACAGAAAATCCAACAGGTGAACCTCTTGAACGCCTCAATCCCTGCCCAACCAACTACACTCAGCCAAATCACTTTTAACGAAGAACAAACCCTCAAGGCATGGAAGACAGTCTAAAGCCCTTTCTTGCAAATGGGGGCACCAGCCATCAACGGCCACACCTCTAGAGGAAAGGTTGAAAAGAGAGGGAATCCAATTATTGGCAGCCCTCCAAATAAACAACTCCACCATCGGAGGGATAAAAACTCTCCAAACAAACTTCCACCACGACTCCGTAGCACCTAACCTTGAAGCATTAGGGACAGAAGGAGAAGCCATCGCAACTTGATAACCACTCTTAATATAATACACTCCCTATTTATCATAGTGCCACAAGGGAGAGTCACATTGATTCATAGAGCTAGGAGGTGTAGTCCTCAAAAATCGCTCGGGGACACGGGGCACTACAACCTGCAAAGACAGAACGCACGTGACTCGCAGGACGTCTGGGACACCGGGGTGGTGCCGGCCAAAGTCACTCCGACGGTCAAGTTAGCGAGTGCTAATAAAGGTGTAATGCTCGTAAATGGAGATGAGTGAGAAATACTTCCTGCTATCTTCACAGTTGGGATTTTTCTTATCAAAGGAGATGTAAGGTCGGAGGGTGATCGGAGAAAATGAACAATGGCCGGAGGGTGTGGCTTTTTCGTAGTAATCTCTGGATCTCAGTTTTTCGGCCTCCTCCTTCTATGAGGGATTATCCTCCTCTTTATAGGAGATTGATGCTTCTTCCTTCTTCTTTTCTTTTGGAGATCTCATCATTCTCTCTTCTCCGTCTTCCACTAAGAAAGCATCTGGGTGCTCCTTTTGATTGGGCTGCCATCAAGTGTCATTATGACTTTGTAGGACCCGTTTCAAAGTAGATCACAATCTGGTCTCCCTCGGAGCGACGGGGATGCTATGTTGTGCGACATGTAGGTTTCTTGTCAATCTGGACCATGATTGGGTGATGTAGCACGGTCGCACTACATGAGGGTACATGTCGTGCGACAAGGTCTTCAAACTGGTACGTCGTCGTGCTACACGAGTGCTTCGTGTGGTGCGACATAGTCTTCCAACTGGTACGTCGTCGTACTACACGAGTGCTTCGTGTGGTGCGACATAGTCTTCCAACTGGTACGTCGTCGTACTACACGAGTGCTTCGTGTCGTGCGACATAGTCTTCCAACTGGTACGTCTACATGAGGATGCTCCATGTCGTGCGACTTGGTCTTTACGCTAAGCCTTTGTCGTACTACATGAGAGTGTACCCTTCTTTTAGCTATGGGCTTTGTCTTTGGGCTATGTTTTGGGCCATACATATTTTGGCTACTACAGGAGGAATGCTAAGAATAGCCTTAACATCATCCTAGAGGAAATTCTGCTCTAATAAAGAAACATTCCAGGCCCCAGACTCTGTCTTCAACTGACTAATCATCAACACCTCGCCAAGCATCGGCCGAGACAAGACCTTAAAGATTGAAGGTCGAAGGCACCCATATGTCCTGATAAACATAGACACTCAAACCTCCTCCAATCCGCCATTTAGACTCTTTACAAATCAACTCACGACCCCAAAGGAAGCCTTTCCAAATATAAGAGCCAGAACGGTTATACGAGGCTTTTAAAAAACTAGAGAATAGAAAATAGTTACTCTTCAGAACCCTAGCTGCTAAGGAACTAGGATTAACAATTAATCTTCAACGTCATTTTGCAATTAAAGCTTGATTAAAAGCAAGTAAATTGCGAAAACCTAAACCACCATAAGCTTTTGGACGACATAGCTTATCCCAAGAACTCCAATGAAGGCGGTTCGAAGATCGTATGAAGATCCTTAATCAACGAAACAGGGAAGCAAAATAAACTCATCGTGTACGTAGGAATAACTGGTAACAATGCCATAAGCAAGACTTCATTTCCTACAACAGAAAACAATGTCCCTTGCCGCCCACTTATCAAAGCCCACACTCTATCCTTAATATTAGTGAACAAATGTTTTTTCTTCCGAAAAATGAAACTTGGTAAGCCAATATACCGCTCGTGACACCCCACAATTCTAACTCCCAATATATCAGCGATCTAAGTAGCCATCAAATTAAGAATCTGACCACTAAAACAAATCACAGACTTGTTGAAATTAACCTTCTGCCCTGAAGCCTTTTCATACTGCAATAATAGGCACTTAATCATACAACACTCCTCCATCGTTGCACGTGTAAAGAGAAGACTATCACCCGTAAAAAACAATGCGTAATTCATGACCCCGACCTACTGAAGGGATTTTTAGAAAATATTTTGATTATCGTATAACATGCGGAATTGGGTTTCAAAATTTTTTCTTATATTGAAAGCTTTTTTCAATCAGGAGCGAGTTCCTGTATATAAGCAGAAAAAGACTTTAAAAACTACATACCTTTTTCTTGATTTTCTTTTCTTCTTATTCCTTGATCTACCACCAGATCTTCCGAGCTATGACCTACGGTCTGACAACGTGTGTGTGGGCACATCACGGCAAGAGATGGAGGTCACGTGAAAAGAACGCCGGCCGAATCCTGCAAAAGAGGGGAGAGTAAGAAAAAACCTTTTTTTTTCTTTTTTCTTCTCTCTTTGGTGGCTAAATTCTCTTTCTTTTTCACTTGTGTGTTAAGTCAGGTTTTTCCTAGCTATATAACATTTATATAGTAGTCATTTAGGGTTTTAGTTTGACCAAATTAAAATAAGATTCTAAATCCTATTTATTTTTGGTCTCCCTAAAGACTTGAACCTGTGACCTTTTGGACTATTAAAATAATCTAATTATTTTAATTCTTTTGTTCTAGTCATTATTTAATCACATGACCTCATATTTAATAAATAGAATTAATAATTCATAATTATTAATTTCTATTATTTTATTAAATATTAAATTAATTAAATAATCACATTATTTAATTATTCTTTTTTATTAAATCGCATTACTTTCGTAATACTATTAATTGGACCCTCCAATTAATCTACCATGACCCTCGTTACCAACAACCATAAGGGCTAGCAAGGGGACCTAATGGACTCACAGTTTTGAGCTACAATAATACTTAGTAATATTAATTAAAACTCTTTAATTAATATTTCATGATTATTAACCTCAGAGTTATTCCACTAAAAATCCGAGGCTGCACTCTCAGAACTGTAGACGTGTTTATACAATCTGAAGTCTCAGCGTCCATTGATATAGCTAATTGCATATAGTGTGATCCTCCACAAATAGTTCATAACTAGAGCTGGGTCATAAAATCCGTTATACCCCTCTAGAAATATCTTTTCCTTTAAGTACCATTGATTCTCTAATGAACAATTAAATCCTGTCTTCTTCACGAAAGAAAGAGAGTACTCATAATCGTTCAAGCCCCGAATCAACCCTTAAGGGAACTACTCATCTACTTCAATCAAGAAGGAGTGGATTCCACTATTGTGTTCAAACCTTCCTAGCCACAAGCCAAACCGCAGCTCCAAGATACGGAGGTATTATCGAGATCTAACCGCCAAGATACGGAGGTATTGATCGAGATTCTCATCAAACTCACTCATGGTAAATCAAAAGCCACGATCTAACCTGAAGGAGTCGATAAGACACTCAGGATTAAGATCACCTATAAATAGCCATCGTTTATCGATTATATATGAATCTCATATACTAACGGATCTTGGTGAGAGATTTATATAAATCGTGGCCCAGTCCTATATGATCTCATCATATAAGGTGCCTCCATTCTCATGTCAACTACATGAGCGGTCTAGGATAAGACCACCGTACTTTACAGAATGGACCGCAGCAGTAGATCAATCACAAACAAAGTACCCAGCTTTGTTCGCTCTCTACGGACTCTTTAGATTGCACGTCTCAAAATGAATCCTCTCTGTATATGACCATCATATACTCATTATGAGATTACATCTTACAATCTAGGATGTTCTTGCACAATACGAATGTATTACTGAATATAAAACATTTTATGAACTTGAATGATAATCTGAATAATTCTTATTATTGTCTTTAACCATTTACAATTACAAGCTTTAGGGCATAAATCCCAACACCTACTGCGGCGAATACCAGAATATAAACCTCGACACTCATTTGCATGGATCAAACTGGAAAGACCCTCAGCGCAGATGAGGAATAAATAAGGGGATAGAGGATCTCCCTGCCTAAGACTCCGTATCGGACAAATTGACCCCACCATAGTGCCATTCACTAAAACAAAATAACGAACAATAGAGATACACTGTATAAAGAGTCGAATCCTAGAACGAGGGAAACACATTCTATTCAATATCGCTTCCATAAAGCACCACTCAACCCTGTCGTATGCCTTCACCATATCTAACTTCAACCCTAAGGAACCTACATTCTCTTTCTTTCTTCTCTTTATGGCATGCAGACACTCAAAACTTACAATGGCATTATCAGAAATGAGACGACCTGGAATAAAGACGCTCTGAGTTTTTGAAATAACTTATCCCAGAACAGAACGAATCCGATTAGCTAAAACCTTCGTGACCACCTTGTAGATGACATTGCAAAGATTAATCGGGCGGAACTCCCCAATAGAAATCGCCCGCTCCACCTTCGGGATAAGTACAATGAGAGTAGAATTAATATCCACAATCGAATGCCCATCATTTAACACCCTAGACATGCAGCCGTAACCTTGCTACCAACCATACCCCAAAACCTCTGATAAAACCCAGCTGTAAAACCATCCAACTCGAGAGTCTTGGACGAAGCCATCTGGAATAATGCTAACTGAACTTGCTCACCCGAAAACACACCCTCCAAATGTCTAACAGCAGTTTGCGAAATCCGGGTATCCAAAGAATCAACAACTGTCCCAATAGCAACAGGAGACGGGGAGGAGGATATAAAAATATTCTCAAAATAGGAAATGACTATAGCTTCCATAACAATCCTCTCTTCTGACTAGCAGCCATCACTATCCACCAACCCAACAATCACGTTACGCTTTTTCCTACTTAAAGTTTGAGCATTGAAAAATTTTGTATTGTGATCCCCACACTTTAACCAGGAAACCCTCGACCGTTGCTTCCAGTACACTTTCTCTCTAAATAAAAGAGAGTATATTTCCCTTTCTTAAACACCAAACTCCTGCCAAGAATAATTCGAAGGATTATTAAAGACCTTTTGAAGCATATCCTGCTTCTCTTTTATTTCTTGCCGAAGTCACAACCGCTGCGACCTGTTCCATTCACCAAGCTGTGACGCACACACTTGGTTACACCTTAACACTGTCTACAAATCATCATTGCCCTCTTCATTCCAGCCAGATTCGACAATGTTGCACCAAGCTTCTTCATCCGCCCAACAGTTTTTATAATGAAAGCGGGACCTATGACTTGCACTAAAGGAGAATCCGAGCCCAAGATAGCCACCTCCAATACAATTCGGTGATGATCGGACCGCCAAAACCCAAAGTGATGGACTTTCGATCCAGGAAACAATGCGACAAGTTCCAATCACTCACACATCAATCAAGCCTCTTATGAATGAGTTCAGCACCCTCTTTTTTATTGCACCACGTAAAGGAAGAGCCTGAAAAACTGAGATCGGCTAACCTACAGACATCTAGCATATTACGAAAGTTCTCTATCAACCATTTAGGACGAACTAAACCCCCCGATTTCTCCGAATCCATAAGAATTTTCTTGAAATCTCCACCACACAACCACGACAATTAACTCATAGTACTCAAACAATGAAGAGGGGTCCAGGCATGCACCCTCTGAGACGGCGCAGGGTGACCATAAAACCCCGTTAGACGCCAACATTTATTTTCATAGGAACGAATCCGCACATCAATATGAAAACAAGAGAAAAGAAAGCAAATCCACCTCTATATTATCCTCCAAAGCAAACCTAACCCACCACATCTACCATTACATTCCACCACTAACTTCTCATAAAAACCTAACTTCACTCGAATAACCTCCATACGATGCCGATCTACCTTAGTCTCTATCAAAAACCCAAATCCAAAGCATGATCAAGAATATTGGAACGAAGAGCATGGAATGTTCGATCGTTCCCCAGACCCTGAACATTCCAGAATCAGCAATTCATAATAACCAGTAGGCTGGGGCATCCGGACTTGCCGATATCGAATCTATACCTCATCTGAAACACTCAAGAATTTGGATTTTTGAGCATCTTATCATCCACCAATGGGTCACATGAACCAACCCTCTTACCCCTCACCACATGATCCACCAAGTCCCCATCCACACTTATTTTCTCCCTCGCATTCCTTTTCCAGCGACCTCCCAATTTAGGTAGGACCCCACGTTCGTCCGCCATCGTCGAAGGCCTACCCATATCAGCAACTGGCTCCTCTAATCTAGTCGATAATGGATTTCACATCTTTGCTGAGTCCGTCCTTGTTACGCCTTTTGTGTAGCCGCAAGTATACGGGGTCGGCACAAGTAATATATAATGGTAAGTTCCGATTATCGTTCCCATGAGGACGATTAGTAATTGAATACTGACAATAACCAAGTCTAATGCGATCTAGAATACTAGTTCAAAGGTTGTGATAAGTAACTTGTAAACTAAGCAACTATAAACTAGAAACTAAAAAGTAATTTTTATCAAAGGTAAATGGAACTAGGGAATCCGATTTCACCAACTAATCCTAATGATGTAAGATCACTATGCCTGGATGTTCAAGTCAATAATTGATGATCATGTTATATAATTATCCGAAGTCCTCTCTCGAGGTAAACCGAACCTATTCAACATATACTAATACCCTATCTCTTGATAACTGTCAACTATATGAGAATGCAATACATATGGAAACATATTAAATCACATAATTCACACCAATATATCTCTATTTGGTTCCTAAGTTATGGTGTTAATTTATCGAACACGTTGTGAGCGTCTCCTCTCGGTACTTAACCCACAACAACAAAATATTGAATATTGGTGATCAAGCAATACAATCCATAAAGCAATAAATCAACACTCAATCAAATAACTTAAATCATCCAAGCATGTATTAATCTCAATCACAATTCATAGTAAGTTCCATCATCATCCCTAGTATAGGGAGTTAGTTCATAACTAATACATATTAATTTTTGTCAAGAATAACATGAAGAACATAAAATTAAGGAAAATATTATGATAGAAAAACTCTAAACGGCTGGACTCTCGTCTGAACCCGATTCGGTTGAGTTTCTCCATGCACAAATCCAAATCCTACGAGTGATTGAAGTTGTCCAACACACGAAACTCAACAAAAGGAAAAACATTAAGCACAAACACAGAGGGCTCACAAATCTACACTAAGTTAACTAACATAAACCACTTTTGTAGGTAACACGATAGCACTTAGCATGTGCCACAAGCCTTTAAACCCCTAGGTGTCCCTAGTGGACGAGTTATAGTCTCGTAAGGGTTTACCAGCGGTGCACCCACAAACGCACAGCTTGATCATCAAAGAAACAAAATTATGCTAAGCATATACCAATGTCAAGATCAATTATTCGCACCCACAACAGAACTGAATTGAAAGCATCCATTCATGAAATTTTATCCTGCATGCCACGCAAAAGTAACACTTTACGAACCTTAAACGAAAGCGTAATATTAAACCAACTACCAGAATGCAATTCGCCTTGACTCTACCCTCTCAAGTGGTTTCACTCAAGTCGCTCAGACCCTAGGCAACACTCTTGACAACATATGCGAATTGGAGTTTAAGCACAAAGATATTCAAAATGACATTCGCATATGACCCAAGTAATAGAATGACGCTCAGATTAAGCAAAAGATCTCATGAACTGATTCAGACACTATGAACCACAGAATTCATACAACATGCATAAACTATCAAGCTGGAATTAACAAGCGATCAGTAGGTCTTCTAATTGGTTGCAATGGGGACAAGGGCGAAGGTTACGAAAAGAACGGAATTTTTGGGTTTCAAAAAGAACTTAGGATCATTATTATAGAGATTTCTTGAATTAATCAACCTCTACAAATCTTTTTAAGCCCAATACTTGTTTATATGAACCCCTATCTTCATTTCTCTACTGGTTCATTCTTTCTTTTCTTCACAAAAGTCTCATACATATTTTTTAATTTTTTTTTTTACTTAAGACTTTTAGAAGATCTATTTCATTTTCCCCATCCACATTTTTCCCAGAACTCCTTTTCTTTCTATGGCACATCTCTAGTCGATCTCAAGCTCAACGGGTAAGGCTTTATATCAATCAGGCTTGGATATATTTTTGTATCGGTGACTTTAGAAATGGTTAGCGTGTTTGGTTTCAAAAGGGCTAATGAAGCATGCAACAAGGTAGGGAAAATGCCTTTTTACTGGTCAATAACACACATAGCCTACATCCTTTCTCAAGAATCAACCGACTCGACAGCAATGCACGCAAGTAATATTCATACAAATAAGTTCAGTTGTATCTAAAGCAAAACCTATAGAGATCAATCTACATATGATAAATAAAACAAGAAGAGTGTATCAGATTAGAATAGAAAAACCTGCTCTTAGACAAAACGTTAATGGCTCAAATCGCTTACCAGGTAGTCTCCACTATTAATCCTAGTTGGCTGGTCTAAGCATGCTTTCCGAAAAAGAAACATAGAGTGCAACAAGTCACGGTGCAAAACAGTCTAAAAGTCCTGAGTGGTACTTAACATTTCAATTTTACCGCAGAAACTAACAACTGATTCCTAAAAGAAAGTGCATGCATAGCAACAATATGGTTTAACGATGTTCAATTTTTTATTTTTTTTTTACTTAAATCAATTCTAAAAAAAAAAACACACAAAACACAATCAACCAAACAAAACCACCCCCAAACTTAAGAACAACATTGTCCTCAATGTTGACACTTAACTTATAAGTGGAACACAACAATGAACATAACCCACGTAACAAGAAGAACACACGAAAAAAACAACACAAAACAAAACGACAAATAAAGAAGAGATAGACAACAAACCTAATGTCCTATTGGCTGGGTGGCGGTGGTGGGGTTCTGGAGCGCCTGTGAGAGTACTGTTGGATAACGGATGCTTCGATTCTGTCTATGTTTCGCCCCATGATATTCATCCGGTGTCCTAAACCTATCATGTTTTCCTCCATGACGTCTAAATGAGAGTGAATTTTGGCCTCCATAAGGTCCAACCGCTCTTTGAAGGATGCTTGCATCGCTGCTATGGCTATCAAGAGGCGATCGTCATGCACCGGTGGGGCTTGGTGCTGCTCATGATCCAGAAGGTGTAGCCTCTTGCTGATCTAGACCCTGTTTATGCTCCCTCTCTTCATCAGATCCCTGGGCGTCTGGAGGTAAAGTTCTTGCCTTGACCAATTGGTTGTAAGTATAGCGGCCAAGAGGAACCTGAGGTGAGTGCATTGGGCCTCCCACAACACTCACATTAATTCCTGCCATCTCACAGAAACGTGTGATCAAGCAGGAAAAATGGAGGACTTCCTTGTTCAGGGTCGTTAAGTAGTGAATTTCACTAATGATGATCTGCCCGATGTTCAGTGGCAGCCCCTGCTGAATGCTAAAAAGAGTTTTGGCCACGGGCAAAGTAAGTGTAGTCCGATGCAGCTTAGGCAGAATGGAATGGCAGCAAAAGATGTGCCACCAAGCCATCTCAGCCTTAAGCTCAGAGTGAAGTAACTCCTGGTCTTGGAACATCCATCGGCGGTAGGCTTCATCTGCTCGCAATGATCCCGCCAAGTCCCAATTATGTGGTTGGAAGAATTCATGGTTAACCCAGCCGCCGACTGGCTTAGGGAAATTTGGCAGTTGGAAGAAATCATTCACTAACCATGGAGTGAGTGTCACTAGATGCCCCTATACCAGTACAGTCCCATAGGCGAAGAAATTGTCAAGGATCATGGAGGCATAGAACTCTTTCACTAGCTTTTCACTGGCATCATTGGGATGCTGCACATAGCGTCCCCATTGCCTATCCGCGATCACAGCTGGTATTACTGTCCCTTCCATGGATGCAACATCGATACCTCGCTCCATATATAATACCCGCTTATGGAATATGCGTTTGCGTTCTTTAAAGTCAGGATTGACTCGGAGCGGTCTTTTATGACTCCGCTGGCTAACAGCTCGTGAGGATTCACCCTAATATGACATTGGATAATCCTGAAAACACAATAACACAGACGAAAACAAACACAATCAAAACTACTCACGTCGAAACGTACGTGGCGTTGTTATACCTATATTTTCCAAACGCAAAGCGTATAAGGAAATTCTAGGTTTCCAGCCGATATACATATCGAAAACACAACACATAACAAAATTAAATTACAAGAAAAATAAATCAACGAAGAAAATGACTAAATTATTCAAGAAAAACAAAGCCCAAAATCATTAACACATAACACATATCACAAGAAAACACAAAATCAAACAAAAGAAAAGAAATCAACAAAAATCAACACAATATAGCAATTAAACACCATCCAATCACTTCTAAATTCCTAATATCCCACCAAACTTCCCCCAAACTACATTTTGAGCACATTCTCAAGTCACAACACTTCAATTGAGTCTACAATCATCCTTTAAGCATCTATAATGAAACTAGAATGGTGGAGAGAATGAGGTACATACCTTTTGTGCTTGGCGTGAGGGAAGGAAGAAAGTATGGCCGGCCTTGAGAGAAGTTAAGAGAGTTTCAAGTTGAAAAATTTGGGAGAAAGTTACCTTGTGCGGCGCCTAAGCTCGAGAGTTACTATTTAAACACGGTCGCGACTTGGCAAGTCGTGGCTCAAGTTGCGAAAACCAATTTTTTTCTAGGTTTTGCCACAAAACGCACAGTATCACTAACTGCTTAGGGTTTCTCGTGACTTGGTAAGTCACGAGTGAAGTCGCGAAGGCGAAAAACCCAGAAATTTCTAGAGACACGCGAGTTGGGTCCCGAGTTGCTCGCGACTTTGTAAGTCGCGAGTCTCAGTTTTTCATCCCATTTGCTCAGAATTTTCTCCACTTCTCATTGCTATACTTGTGTAAAAACAAATAAACATCAAAAATACTATTTATAAATCTTAAACATCAAAATACTAAAAAAAAAATCACACACAACGAAAACGAACGAATCAAAAGAATGTAATCCAAATTCAAAAGAGTTAAAATTGGAAGAACTTGGGTTGCCTCCCAAAAAGTGCTTGTTTATAGTCATAGCTCGACTGTATGCCCTACCACGCGGAGTTGAGCAACTGCCACCGAGGTTTTGGGTGGGATGGCAACTCTCTTCGATGTATAGCTTCAGTCGTTGCCCATTGACTTTGAATGTTTCTCCACTTGGGTTCTTGATATCCACAGCCCCATACGGATACACTTTCACGATCTCGAATGGCCCGGACCATCGTGACTTCAACTTTCCTAGAAAGAGCCGCAGGCGAGAGTTAAAAGAAGAACTTTTTGCCCTACCTTGAACTCTCTCAGAACAATATGCTTGTCATGCCATCTCTTGGTGCGCTTTTTGTATATTCGGGCGTTCTCATACGCATCTAGCCGGAACTCCTCTAACTCGTTCAGTTGTAATAGACGCTTTTCACCTGTTAATTGCATATCAAAATTAAGCGCCTTGATTGCCCAATAGGCCTTGTGCTGGAGTTCCACTGGGAGATGACATGATTTCCCATAAACCAACCTATAAGGAGATATCCCAATAGGGTTTTGAAGGTTGTCCGATAGGCCCATAATGCATTGTCTAGCCGGAGCGACCAGTCTTTTCTAAAACTATTCACCGTTTTCTCCAGGATCTGCTTGATCTCCTATTTGAAATTTCCACCTGTCCACTTGTCTGAAGGTGGTACGGTGTGGTGATGCGGTGAGTGACTCCATACCTTTTGAGTAGCGCTTCAAATTACCGATTGCAGAAGTGCGAACTTCCATCACTGATAACTACCCGTGGTGTTCCAAACCTGCAAAAAATATTCTTCTTGAAAAAGTTCAGCACTACTTTCGCATCATTTATCGGAGTGGCTGTGGCTTCCACCCATTTAGAAACGTAATCAACCGCTACTAAAATGTACTGGTTGTTGAAAGACATGGGGAATGGTCCCATGAAATCAACCCCCCATAAGTCAAACAGCTCGACCTCTAGGATGGGGTTTAGAGGCATTTGGTTCCAGCGGCTGATATTGCCAGTCCTCTGACACCTGTCACATGAGTTGACAAAGCGCCGGGTGTCCTGAAATATTGATGGCCAGTAGAAGCCTGACTGAAGAACTTTTGAGGCTATCTTCGAAGCGCTGAAGTGCCCTCCGCACTCCAAACTGTGGCAATGCAGGAGAATATCTCTGATTTCCGTTTCTGGTACACATATCCTAATTATACTGTCAGAACAATACTTGAACAAGTATAGTTCTTCCCACATGTAGTACTTCACGTCGGCGAAAAAATTCCTCCGCTGATGAGAGGTCAAATCTGGAGGAATGATCTTGCTCACCAAGTAATTCACAAAATCAGCATACCATGGGGTTATTAAAGCCTGCAAATAAAGAGTTGTTCATCAGGAAATGAATCATCAATAGGAACACTTACATTCTCTTCATTACAGTTGCGTTCTAGGCGAGATAGGTGGTCTGCCCGAGGTTTTCTGTTCCCTTATTGTCCTTGATCTCCAGGTCAAATTCTTGAAGTAGCAAGACCTATCAGATGAGTCTCGGTTTGGTATCTTTCTTTGACATGAGATATTTGATCGCTGAGTGATCAGTATAACATAATCACCTTGGCCCCAACCAAATATGACCTAAATTTCTCGAAGGCAAACACAATTGCCAACAGCTCTTTCTCTGTGGTTGCGTAGTTGATTTGAGCATCTGTCAAAGTACGACTCTCATAATAGATGACATGAAGGCGTTTGTCGATTCTCTGACCCAACACTGCTCCCACAGCATAGTCACTTGCATCACACATTAACTCGAAATGGTAGATCTCATTAGGCGCTGTGATAATCGGTACGCTGTGACATTCCTCATTAAACTCAAATGCTACCTATTTATATAAAAGGTTGTACAGAGGTTTGATGATCTTGGAGAACTCTTTAATGAACCGGCGGTAGAAACCGGCGTGGCTCAAAAAACTGCGAACCTTCTCACAGATGTAGGGGGTGATAGTTTCTCAATAACCTCAATCTTCGCCTTATCCACCTCAATGCCAGCTGATGAAATTCTATGACCCAAGACAATGTCCTCCTTTACCATGAGTGACATTTTTCCAAATTTAGTACCATATTCGTCTCTTACATCTATTTAGCATTAAGGCCAAATTGGCCAAACATACATCAAAAGACGAACCAAAACTATAAAAATTATCCATGAAGACTTCTATAGAACGCTCAATCATATCAGAAAAATAGCCATCATACATCGCTGAAAGGTCGCTGGTGCAGTACATAAACCAACGGCATCCTCCTGTGGCAAAGGTACCATAAGGACAGGTGAATGTTATTTCTCTTGATCTTCAGGTGCAATAGATATCTGATTGTATCCTGAGTAGTCATCTAAGAAACAATAGTACGCGTACCCTGCTAGTCTTTCTAACATTTGATTAATGAATGGAAGCGAAAGTGATATTTTCTTGTGCCCAATGTTCAGCTTCCTGTAATCGATGCAAACCCTCCAACCTATAACTGTTCTGGTGGGCTTGTTATCATTCTTTACAACCGTGATTCCCCCTTTCTTTGGCACTACTTGCACCGGACTCACCCATGAACTATCTAAGATGGGGTAAATGATTCATGCATCTAGCAATTTGAGTACCTCTACTCGAACTACCTCTTTCATAATTGGATTCAGCCTGCGTTGATATTCTGTTGAAGGCTTGAAATTATCCTTCATCAGAATCTTGTGCATACACATGGTAGGGCTGATTCCCTTTATGTTGGAAATGGTCCACCCCAATGCTGTCTTGTTCTGTCGCAGCACTCTCAGAAGTTTCTCTTTTTCCACCTCATTTAAGGTAGCTGAAATAATAACTGGGAGGGAGTTAGATTCCCCCAAATAAGCATACCTCAAATGTTCTGGTAACTGCTTCAACTCGAGTTGAGGAGGCTTCTCGATTGAAGGTGGTATCTTAGGCTTCCCCTAGCCCAACTCTTCAAAATATCTCTTGTCCCCGTATGGCATAGGGGCTGGTGAATCAAGGTGGAATATATATTCAGCTACGCTGTCATTTTCTACTTCTTTTGTAACTCCATGAGTCAAACAAGCTTCTAGTGGCTCTTCGGGAGTGCTTTCATGAAAGAACTCTTCAACTAAGGCGTCGACTGCATTAATTCTAAGGCATGTGTCTATGGTAGTTGCAAATTTGGTGGCCTTGAATACATTGAAAACCGCCTCTTCACTGCCC